>APFE030658124.1:28851-59673 GCA_000404065.3 Pinus taeda
TCATTATCGGTGATTCCTCTCGCGCCTGTTAACAACTTACATCATTGGCTGGTAATTAGGCGATGTCTTTCCATGTTCAACTCCAAAACATTTTTCACATGGATCGACTTGTACTTCGGGCAAAGATTGGACGAGTTTGAAGACCCCGGATCTAGTTTCAACCATCCGGGTTGCGATATATTCATGAAAATAAAGACATCAAATGTACATCATTGCTGGACAGATGATCATCTGAATCAAAGGATGATGGCTCTATCAGAATCATCAGTCTGCCACACAGATGGTTGTCTGTCCTATGTACATAAAAATGAATTTATAAAGTTGAACATGGGAATGCCTGCCTCAGCTAGATCATGAAAATATTATGAAAATAATGTATTGTATTGTATCTTATTATAGGTCGCCTTCTAGTTCTAAACACCTCGGATGCTCATGATAAAGCATTTCACCCGACATCAAAGATTTACGACCTCATGCTTTAGGGGGAAACTGTTACAGACATATTTGGGCACTGCGACCCCAATCATATATGTCCATAAACCAAGGGCTTATGAGTCCCTAAAAGTGTTGTTTCATACCCTAAAGGAACAAGGTCAGCTGATTACATCATCTCCCAGAATTTCTCCACAGAAAACTACTCAGAACTGGTCAAAACTAGACCATATAGACTGCTCAGTGCAGAGGGTGCGATGCATCTCACCTGACACATGCAAAAAGTGCGATGCATAATGAAAATCCCTTCTGTAGGGTACGATGGGCGAGAATAGACAAATGGCAGAGAGTTTGCAAGGTGGATGATCATGGAATCTTCCAAAAACTTCTCCTGTGACACTTGCCTCTCTGAATTTGCCCAGGGATGAGTAAGAGATCATCAATCTCCAAGTGGGATCAAGAACTATCAGAGAGAAGACACTAATCAAAATCCCAAAAGCTAACTTACCCCCCTGCAATCATCTATATATGGATCCCTCATCCCAGAGATCCAAAGGCTGGAATCTTGTATCTTGTAAGGAAGTGTTGTTGGTTTCCCGGTGGAATATCATAGTGTTGGGTGATCCAAGTTTTTCATGAAGTGAAGAAGGGCTTTCATGCTGGGAGGATGACGCTGGGTCAGAACAATGGGTTGTAATCCTCTCTTCTAATCTTTATATCAATAAATTTATTCAAGTTTTCCTCCACATTCTTGTATGTTTGATAATATATGCATTTGTGTGGTCAATATATATCTAGTCCTATATTGTTTATGATTGTAGATCTCTACACTTTGAAGGTATTATGCTGCGTTGACTTTACAGGTACTCTTTGAAGCGGAGTAGTCAAGGGAGGAGCGGAAAAGATTCGTCAAAGCGGAGAACGAACAAGCAAGGAGCCAAGCGAAAGATTGAGGTTGGTATTCTTTGCTCCTCTCCCATCTACTTTTCGTAAAGGGAAACGAGAGTAACTTTAATTTGTTTGTTTCTAAGATAGCTACCCGTCTTAGTGGGACTAGCAGCTCTACATAGACACTAGATTTCCCGATAACACCCCTTCATGATTTTCATTGCAAACCAACCTCCCTCATCATTAATGTCAAAGGGGGAGATAAGAAAATGTAAGGAGAAGTTTTTTATCAGGCCAAAAAGTGGGAGGAGCAAAGTTTTTCCATCAATGCCAAAGGGGGAGATTGATGACAAAGAAGTAACATGGAAAAGGAGAAAAAAAAGTAGCAACAATGAACATAGGAGAAACACAACAAGGCAAGAAGCTACAACAAGGTATGCAGGAGCAAGGCACGGAGCAACAACAAGGTATGTAGGAGCAAGGAAAGGAGCAGTAGCAAGGTATGCAGGAGCAAGGAACAAAAGAGCAACAACAAGGAAAAGAATCAACAAATATGTGATGACAAAGGAGTAGCAAGGAAAAAGCAGTAACAGGGTCAGTAAAGCGAGAAAGGAGAAGATCGTGATCAACAAAGGTATGCAAAGGAACAGATGTAATACATGTTGGTGAGACAAATGCTGGATGTTGATGACACATATGTTAATGATAGATGTTGCATTTGTTATTCTTGGCATGCTTGATGACAACAGAACAAAGGAGCAACAAATACCTTAATGGTTTGGCAGAACATTGATGTTTGCATGTGTAGTGTATAAGGTTGATCTGAAGACTGGTTTGGTTGAGCTGAATTGTTGTGATGCAAGGCAAAGACAAAACTCAATGGCAGCAAAGGCAAGACAAAGACATGATGCAATGCAAAGAAATATGTAAAGAAAATGGTAAAGATGTTGCAAGATTATTGTGATGCAAGGCAAAGGCAAGACTCCATGACAACAAAGGCAAGGTTGTTGAGATAATGACATGAAGATGTTGTGATGCAAGTCTGTTGTGGCCACAACCACCACCCTATTAAAACCTACCCTGGTAGCAATTTTGAATGGGTCCCCTAGGAGTTTGACCTTTCACCTCTCTGAATAATAACTCGCTAAATGATCTTTTTTATCCCAGGAATTTTAACTCTTTGCCAAGTCACATCCTCAACTCTTAATGGTTAATACCCCCTTAATAAATCTCTGCTACATGATTCATCTATAACCCTTTCTAGTCCTTCATTCATATCCTTCATAGGGACTATTTCAACCCTCAAAACCTCTCATCGCATCCTTGTTTCTATATCAACGCTTTGATAATAGAAATACTCGACAACATGAATAACTCACCCTTTTTCTCTTATCGCAATCAACATTGACACACAATGCATACCATGATACACCGGACCCGACGACATTATTAACCATAATATATATATATTTTCGGGTTCGGAGCCTTTCACATATCGCAATTGGTAAGAGTCAAAGTCGAGCCATAAGGCTGATGCGATACAATAGACTTGACAGGACTATCAATTATAATACATACATTATCAGGTCCGCTTCCCTAATTGCATATTGCAATCAGCAGAACCCAAGGGTTATATATAAGGTGCATGTGATATACCAGAACCACCAATAACTATGAATTCGGGTATATAGTATTTCAAGTCTGATGCGGTTTTTCCCGTGTATTCCCATGTTTTCGATAAAGTGTTGTGGTCTGGTATTTGAAAGGAAAAGCCCATAGACCGGACCCATTGGGACCATTAAGAGTAGCATATATATATTTTGGGTCCGAAGTCCATCGCACATCGCAATTGGGCTTCGATGAAACCCAAGGTCCATTAATCGCCATTGAAGCATTGCGATGTGATACGGTGGACCCGACGATAACTATAGGCCCAGGTGTATATCATTTGAATTTTGGCTTTATGGTCAGTCGCGGGTTTTCCTGTGTTTTCCTATGTATTGTGATAAGAGGTTGTGGCCCGAGTTTTCAAGGGAAAATCCCGTAAAGTGAATGGTCCACTTTTGAAGCATTGATTAAGAAATCCTTGAGTAAAAATGAATATTATGGGCAAAGGAAATATGTGTCACAATAGGCTCAATGGTTTCATAATTATAGTTGCTATGCGTTGCAAGATTAAATAGAAACTGTGGTTAAATGCAAAGCTTGTTTGTGATCATATTGTCATGTTGCATAGTCATAAAACTAATGTTAATCATCTCTGCAGGCGAGGAGTGAAAGACGCATAAGCGGATCAGGAGAGTTTGTATATGCAAATGTATTCCGTTTAAAGATCCGGCCTTAGGCATTCTCGATCGGGTTTCCACGCGTTGCCTGTGTATTTCGAAAGTGAAATTGTCCCAGGTTTCATCATGAAGAGATGACACTCAGTCATCCTTTTCTAATCAACATCCATTCATTTCCCCAGGAAATGAAGTTCTTCAGCAGATATTCCTTCTACGTGTCAGCGGTTACACTGGCTATTCTATGTCTATGTATTTTGATTTGTATATTGAAATAAGAAGGGAGGTTAAAAGTTAAAGGGAGATCAACGGTCATCTCCTTCGATATAAATATTACCTCCAGAGATGAGGGGAGGACTTTTTTTTGGGAAAAACGACTTTTGATTTATTGTGAATAAAGAAGACTATTTGGGTCAAGAAGGAGCCTGTTGTTTCATATTCATTTTCCTCTTCTTTCATGTGTTTGGAATTAGTGTGTCGTTGTTGGCATAAAGATAAATATGTTTTTCCTTGTGCATATTGATAACATACAGTTCATGGTTATTCCTGGTTATTCGAATATAATTCAATAGCATGCTTAACTCATGAAAGGTTACTGATTTGAAACTTTGTTAAACATCAATTGCAAGTGTTATTTGTATTGAAAGGAATGTGTATTCCTGTATAAGTAATTGGATTGCAATTAGGATTTAATACAGCCTTGTTTGTATGTGAACCACTAATTGATTCATTTGGACTTGGAATCTATATATGATGTTTAACCTCTTTTTATTATGTTCTTGCAGGATAGATTAGGATAGTTAGTACTAGCTTAATTAATGAGAAGTAGTGTAGATAGGACATGATACATATAAGTTAGCTGTTTCTTTTGTTGATTTAATTGAAGTCTTCCTCCAGGAAGCAATCCCTCAACACCTTTAACAGTTTACAGGATCCTTTAAAACCTGTTGGAGCTAGCCACCCCAAACGAAAGCAGATCTAATTGGGGTCTGTGATCGGGTTAGTTCCCCTTGTTGGTATAGCGAAAATTTGCCATATCAACAAAATGGCACTAGAAGGAGGGCTTGAACCACCGTCCACAACTTTTTATGATTTCATCTATAAATTTCATGGATTTGAAAAGATTAATGCATGGATCGTAAAGGTCGAAAAGATCCTTCCTCCCATTTGGAAAAGCCTCATTTCGAAGAAGAGACACTGTGGGAGTATCCTATCACTTAGGAACAACTAGTCAGAGTGCTTACTTGGGCGTACACTCGTTCCCTCTCTCAGCTCCCCATCTTTCATTCTTTACCTCCGACAACTAAAAGAAAGCCAAGGATTCGTTCCATGAATGAAGAGACCTCTGCAACCCCATCTCTTGAAGATATTTTCCTAGAGTCCTTGCAAAGTATCGACACTCCTTGGGAAGAAATTCCTGAGGATCCACTCTCTGAATGTAATCCCTAGCCCGATTTGGGAAATCCTAATAAATAACGCCTCGAAGAAACCTTTAACCAGAACCTCCCCATCCATAATATGGCTAACATGCCTCTTCCAAGTGGGAATTAGCTTCAACTAGGTGGGAACCAACTCCCACCTCCTCCGAGAGCACTCCCTCCCTGGCTCGCTCAAGATGCCATAGCAATACCTGGGCAGCAGCATCCCTTACCCAAGAATGCAGCAAGAGTACTACCTAAATTCGACCCTGAGTGGGGAGACACCACTGATAACCATATTCACTCTCTCTTCCTGGTCGTGCGCGTGTTGGGGGTAGTCGATGAAGATATAGTATGTTGCCTATTCCCTTTTACTCTAATTGGTGTGGCCTCCACATGGTACTTTAGCTTGAGAACAAGATCCACCACCTCGTGGGCTGCCTTTCAACAGTGCTTTTTAGACAAGTATGGCGATGAAAAAACACCTACAGCCTTAGTTTTAGAACTATCCCGATTGAAAATGGAAACCAAAGAAAAAGTCAAGGATTTTAACATCCAGTTCAACACTTTGTTCAACAGAATCTCCGCTAACACTAGACCTACTGAGGAGGTGCTCATGGAATTCTACATCACTGCTCTCCCTGTCCCTACTGCGATGTGGGTCAACAGGAGTAACGCACAGACCTTACAAGGTGCTATTAATGAAGCGGTAAAAGTTGAGAATGAAATGATCAGTCTCACAGCATGCCATTATACAACCGCAGAAAAGAAAGCCTCTCAAGCATCCAAGAAGAATAATGGGAGTGATAACAAAGGGGATGAAACCAAATAAAAGGATACCACAGATGTGGAAGGTTTGCATCGGATCATTAAGAAGTTGAAAAACACAGTCATCGATATGAAATGGAATTCTGGAGAGAGTACAAGCAGCAATGGAGGAGATTATAACAACAAAAAACATTTCAAACCTTTCTATTGTAAGAAGACAGAAGGTGGTCATGATCCACTTACACTACTTGCTCCACCCAATGAAGGGAATTTAAATATGGAAGAGTTGGCTCTTATCAGATCGTTCCTTAACAACGAAGAACCTATAGTGGAGCTGGAGCCAACACAAGAAAATGAGGAAGGATACCAAGTAGAAGACCCTTTGGACGAAGAATCTCAAATCAATGTACTGCGGGATTTCTATACAAATGAGAACGATGGTGATGAAGGAGATGGTATGGTAGAAATCGACACTAATGGAATCCACACACGAAGTAAGGGGCCACTTGTGGGTGTGATGAAGCCTGTAGACTAGACAAAGAAAGATGTTCACCCTTTGAAGCCATCCGCTCCCAAAGTTCCTGTTGAGAAGGGTAGACCTAGTGGTCAGTCCAAGAATACCCCTGTTGCAAACCATCCAGAGAAAGATAACACATCTCCCACTACAACGAAGGCGACTCAAAATGGTAAACTCTCACCTAAGAACGACAAAACTGGTATGTTTACTCTGCCCTATCCTGTTTATAACATTGATTACAATATTGTGGAAGATCTTAAGAAATCTAGGGCTAATATAACATACTTTGATTTGCTAAAATTAATGCATCAAAGAGATCTGCTCTTGAAAGCTATGAATGAACAGAATTGCAAATCTCCCACCATTCCGAGCAGTCAAACCAAAAATTTGGTGTCCAGACCTGTTAGTACCTCCAGTGCATCCCAAAAGCCACCAGCCATGGAAGCCACTCTGTCAAAAATGAATCAAACGCCCCAAGATGTCAGTGTGGCCATGATAGGAAGGAAATCAAAATCCATGACTCCACTTTTCCTTATCACATTTGAAATATTTATCATGAACGTATATAATTGCTTGGTAGATTATGGTGCCTCGTCCACTGTTATGCCTTATGCTGTTGCTAAAAGAGTTCATGCAGTACCCGAGAAAACTGGTACTCAAATTATGCAACTGGACGGAATGAATGTGAAGATAATTAGAGAATTGAAAGATGTGCTGATTCGGATGGCTGCCAAACCACAGTGCACACAAGTCATTGACATAGTGGTAGTCGACATACCCGAGGGTTATGGAATGCTACTTAGTAGGGACTAGTCAACAAAACTGAATGGATATTTCTCAACCAATTGGTCCCATATCTTGCTGCCTCAAAAGGGAAAAGGTGATATGGTGAGAGTTGATCGAGAAAGATACATGAAGTATGTGATGACGGAACTAAACGACCCCAATGAACTTGTAATGTTTACCAACTCTATCCTTGGGAATTATAGTTTCAATGTTTGTGCCACGGAAACCTGTTTTGGAGAATTCTATGCAGAAACAATTGAAGAAACTGCAATAAACACATAGTTGGAAGCTCTCCCCTGTAGTCCAACTGATGAACCACCCTGTAATATAGTAGATGATAGAACTAGTTTCGTAGGAAGCAATTCAATTGATGTAACATTAGACTCTATGTTTTGGACACTCTATTTTGATGGCTCTAACTGCCTTGAAGGTGCAGGTGCTGGGAGCATTCTCATTGACCCGCAAGGGAACCAACATCTCATGGCCAGCCGGTTGGAGTTCGCGTGCACCAACAACATGACAGAATATGAAGGCTTGCTGCATGGCCTGAGAAAAGCCATTGATATGAAGGTAAAAAACTTAAAGTTTTTGGTGACTCACAGATAATTGTGGACCAAGTAAGGAAAAGGATACACTGCAAATCACCACACCTGGTAAGGTACCAACATGAGGTATGGAGCTTAATTGACAGTTTTGATTCTTTTAATATCACATACATACCTCGAGGGCAAAACCAAGATGCTGATCTGATGGTTGGTATGGCTACAATTTTTTTTCCTGATTTTAGATTAAAGAAGAATAAATGTTATGTTGAATTGAGTTTGAGACCATCCGTGCCTGATAACATCTCAAATTGGCAGGTGTTTGAAGATGACGAGCAAATCCTTGAGTTATTGCACTGCGAGAAGACATTCAAGAATGCAGTCATTGATGAAAAGGAGCATGATAGGCTTATGAATGAGAGGGAAGATGAGGAAAAAGATCAATCCAATATGATTCCCAAGTCAATTTTCAAGATGGAGCACTTGTATGACCTGCATGATAAATTCAAGAAGCCGACTAACTACAAAATGCATAGCTCATCCATGAAGTATCAATCGGTCAACCTTGGAACCAAAGAAGACCCAAAAAATGTTAATTTGGGCTTGGGGTGCTCTCCACAAGAGAAGATTGCATTTGTTAAGCTGTTTAAAGAGTACAAGGATGTCTTTGCATGGACATATGGTGACTTAAAACCTTTGTTACCAGCGTTATGTAGCATGTAATTCCTCTGGATAAGGAGGCTAAGCCCTACCAACAAACGCTTCGCAAGATGCATCCTAACCTAGAACCGTTGGTGAAGAAAGAATTAAACAAAATGTTGGATGCTAAAATCATTTTTCCAGTCAGACACTCCTACTAGGTAGCCAATCTCGTGCCAGTAAGGAAGAAAAATGGAGACATCAGGTTGTGTATCGATTTCAGAAACCTAAACAAAGCATCGCAAAAGGATAACTATCCTGTCCCTTCTATGGAACACATTCTCCAGTGCGTTTCTGGGTCTGAAATGTTGTCCCTATTAGATGGGTTTTCAGGATATAACCAAGTGTTGGTGTCTAATGGGGATCAGCTTAAGACAACCTTCAACACTAGATGGGCCACTTATGCATATCATAAAATTCCTTTTGGACTTATTAATGCGGGTGCCACATTCCAGAGAGCTATGGACATAGATTTTCGAGGGTTGATTAACAGATCAGTAGTGGTTTACATGGATGACATCATTGTGTATTCATATCACAAAAGGGATCATATTTGTCCCCTGAAATAGATTTTCGAAAGATGCCGAAGATACGGAATATCGTTGAATCCCAAGAATAGCATCTTCGCAGTTACAGAAGGGAAACTACTGGGTCATATCCTCTCTAAATAAGGGATTGTTATTGATCTTGAAAGAATAGAGACCATCATGAGAATACAACTCCCTGCAAATAAAAGGGCAATGCAATATTTCTTCATGAAGATCAATTTCGTTAGGAAATTTGTCTCAGGTTTCGCAGAACTAGTGTGTCCCATGTAGCTAATGATGAAGAAAGACGTTGTGTATAGGTGGAGCGATGAAGCTAAGAAATCATTTCAGCGAATTAAGGAGGCCATCGCAGAAGCTCATAAATTGGTCAGGCCCGATTTCGACAAGGAATTCTTATTGCACACTTTTTCCTCTGATGTTTCATATGTCGCAATCCTCACCCAAAAAATGATGATGGAAATGAAGTCCCTATCTCTTATATGAGCTCTAATCTTCAGAGATCATAACTGAACCACCTAGACATGGAGAAACAATGCTTTGCGGTTTTTAAAGCCGTAAAACACTTCTGCCCTTATGTATTAAAGGCCAGGACTAAAGTCCTGCCGTAAGAGCCCTCTTTGTGCAGAAAGAAATGGGTGAATAGAGAGGGAATTGGATAACCACACTTCAAGAATTCGACCTTGAGATTAAGCCGACAAAGATAGTTAGAGGGCAGGGATTGTGTAGGCTAGCAATAGAAGCTTTGGCAGATAAAGAAAGGGCATCCGAAGAACCATAAGAGCAGATCATGCAAAATGCACAAGTAGAATTCAAGGAGGAGACCCTATGGATTAATGAGACGCTAATGTATGAGTGCGAAATGTCAGAAGCCCTTTTGGATCCTAAGTCATGGTATTATGACATATGCTTTTATCTAACATGGGGAGCATGTCTTGAACACATGGATGCATCACAAAGGAGAGCGCTCAGATAGAAATCTAATCAGTATCACTTGGCCAATGACACATTATACAAAAAAATTATGATGGAATTTGGCTGAGGTGCTTGGAAAAGGATGATGTTGATCATGTCTTGAAAGAAATGCATGACCGCCCAACAGGTGGTCACTGAGGCGGAGAGACCACTGCTCACAAAATATTAAGAGCCGAATATTATTAGCCCACAGTGTTCAGAGACTCGCATGCATACGCTTGGAAATGCAAAGTATGTCAAACTTCCACAGGACGAGAAAGAAAGCTCGTTGTTCCCCTCAGGCCTGTTATGATTTATTGCCCGTTCTAGCAATGGGGCCTAGATGTCATAAGCAAAATCACTCCAAACTCTTCGCAACAGCATAAGTATATACTCACGATGACCGACTACTTCACCAGATGGACGGAAGCCATCCCACTTCGGAAGGTAAACAAAGATGAGGTAATATCATTTGTTGAGAAATTTATTATCAACAGGGTTGTCATCCCTAACGCTCTAATATATGACAACGCTTCTTACTTTTCATCATTTAAATTGACTAAATTTGGTATTGATAGATCAATTCACATAAGGTATGCATCAAACTATTACCCCCAAGGAAATGGAGTTGCAGAGTCCTCAAATAAAAACCTCATCCGCATGATCCGTAAATCTGTCGCTGGCAAATAGAGGAACTGGCACAACACTCTAACAAATGCCCTTTGGTCCAATAGGATCACCCCAAAAGTGGCTTTAGGAAACTCCCCATATTTCCTCGTCTATGGACAGGAAGCAATCTTTCCTCCCAATGTTAGCCTTCCCTCTTTACAACTCTCCCAAGCCTCAAGAGGGACCCCTTCGGCCTTACTTCAAGAAAGGATCAACCAATTAGTGAGGTTGGAGGAATTGAGAGATAAAGCTAGAAATAAATTTAGAAACCACCAAATGATTGTAAAGAGATGGTTTGATCACCATCTGGCAGGAGATAAAGATTACGAAGTAGCAGAGCTAGTCCTGAAATGCGACAAGTTGAATGAGCCAAAAGGTAAACACACGATATTCCAACACTTATGCGTGGGCTCATTCCAAGTTGAAGAAAAAATTGGTCAGGGGACTTACAGATTGAAAACTTTAAAGGGAGAAACTGAAAAATTCCCTGTTAATGGCCAACATCTTAAGAGATACTTCTAGTAACCACCACATGGTGTTTACTTCCTCAGTAGGTTAGGATTCATTTTTATTTTTTCTATTAGCTTAGTTATCTTTTCATCCCTTCTGTTCTTGTTATTTTCGCAGAGTTTATTTTCCTTTGAATTTCAGTTATTTTCAGCCAATGGATTTCGGTCCTCCACTCTTGTTTTCGCTTCTATAAATTTCTTCATATTGCCTTCATTCGTCACCTTCAACTTTGGCCTCCCTTGTTAACTTGTTGATGATTTTGTTGGTCCTAAATTCATCGTTGCCTTGCAAATCAAAAAAACTTTCAATGAGCCTACGAGAACTTGAAAATCAGTTGTGGAATTCAAATCAAAGCCACACATTAGCATCTATTGGGAACTAGGTAAGATCTGTTGATAACCTGGATACCTAGAGCATGAAGGGGCATCTTTATAAAACAAAAAAATGTATAACCATAGTTGGACTGGCATGGTGGAACACTGCATTTTTAAAATATCCCGCTCAAACCTAGCCTATACTTGCCTGTAAGGTTTGCAGTTATTCTCCATTGGTCCCATTCACCACACTAAGTTTTCCAATACCTGTCATTTACAAGTAAAACTCCTTTCATGGGCTAAGCTCACTATCATATACCCTGTGGCAAATCCAATTGTGCTCTAGTCCTTGTGCTTAAAACTGGAAGGACTTATGTAAAAGAAAATGAAATGTTGAGTCCTTATGCCAATCTGGAAGGACAGGTTGTTTGGGAAGCTAGTTAGAGTAGGGACTATTGCTAGGCTCAGAGTACTGGTTGACACAACAAGCCCAACCTTGCTTAAGCAGTTTAAAAATATGGCATGATCCATGACTGTGCCCCATTCAATCATATGAAAAGGTAGCACCAAATCTCTTATATAAAGTGCGGATAAATATATCTACATCAAGTTTGATGAGCGATAAAGAGCTGAGGTACATACCTAAATAGGTATTGACAGACCAGTGATGGTCCCGAGAGGACTTTTGAAATTATAAAATAGGTAAGGGAGGGTCAATAAATCCCATAATACTGCCACTGGAGAATTCCTATCAAAGCCTTATCAGCAAGTGGAAGTTATTTGTCTTTATCCCACCTGAAGCAATTAATGTTGAAGTGGAACCCATGCTTGTCCATCTATACAGTTTGCATCTCAAGTTTATCTTAACACGCTGATGTTCTATTGATCCAAGGTTTATTTGGAAACAGAGATAACTAGCTCACCTAGTAGTTCGCCATTTGTTGTGGCCACAACCACCACCCTATTAAAACCTACCCTGGTAGCAATTTTGAATGGGTCCCCTAGGAGTTTTACCTTTCACCTCTCTGAATAATAACTCTTCGAATGATCTCTTTTATCCCAGGGATTTTAACTCTTTGCCAAGTCACATCTTCAACTCCTAATGGTTAAGGCCCCCTTAATAAATCTCTGCCACATGATTCATCTATAACCCTTTCTAGCCCTTCATTCATATCCTTCAACGGGACTGTTTCAACCCTCAAAACCTCCCATCGCATCCTTGTTGCTATATCAACACTTTGATAATAGAAATACTCGACAACATGCATAACTCACCCTTTTTCACTTATTGCAATTCAACATTGCACACAATGCGTACCATGATACACGACATCGATGCATTATACATGACGATATTATATATATAACTCATAATATATATATATATATATAATATATATATATATATATATATATATATATATATATAATATATATATATATATATATATATATATTCGGGTCCGAAGCCTTTCGCATATCGCTGTCGGTGGGAGTCAAAGCCAAGCCATAAGGTTTATGCGATACAACGAACCCAACAAGACTATCAAGTATAATACATACATTATCAAGTCCGCTTCCCCAATCGCATATAGCAATTGGCGGAACCCAAGGGTTATATAGAAGGTGCATTATGATAAACCGGACCTGCCAATAACTATGAATTCAAGTATATAGTATTTCAAGTCTGGCCTTATGGTCGTTTGTGGTTTTTCCCGTGTATTCCCATGTTTTCGATAAAGTGTTGTGGTCTGGTATTTGAAAGGAAAAGCCCATAAACTGGACCCGCCGGGACCATTAAGCGTAGTGTATATATATTCCGGGTCTAAAGCCCATCGCATATCGCAATCGGGCTTCGATGAAATCCCAGGTCCATTACTCACCATTGAAGCATTGCGATGTGATACAACGGAGCCGGCGATAACTATAGGCCCAGGTGTATATCATTTGAATTCCAACTTTATGGTCGGCTGCGGTTTTCCTGTGTTTTCCTATGTATTGTGATAAAAGGTTGCGGTCCGGTTTTTCAAGGGAAAATATCGTAAAGTGAATGGTGCACTTTTGAAGCATTGATTAAGAAATCCTTGAGTAAAAATGAATATTATGGAAAAGGAAATACGCGTCACAGTGGGCTCGGTGGTTTGATAATTATAGTTGCTATGCGTTGCAAGATTAAATAGAAACTGTGGCTAAATGCATAATCATAAAACTAATGTTAATCATCTCTGTAGGCGAGGAGTGAAAGACGAATAAGCGGATCAGGAGAGTTCATATATGCGGATGTGTTTCGTTTAAAGATCCGGCCTTAGGCGTTCTCGGTCGAGTTTCCACACGTTTCCTGTGTATTCTGAAAGTGAAATTGTCCCATGTTTCATCATGAAAAGATGACACTCAATCATCCTCTTCTAATCAACATCCATTCATTTAGCCAGGAAATGAAGCGCTTCAACAGATATGCCTTCTACGTTTCATCGGTTACACTAGTTGTTCTATGTTTGTGTATTTTGATTTGTATATTGAAAAAGGAAGGGAGGTGAAAAGTTAAAGGGAGACCGAGGGTCATCTCCTTCGGTATAAATATTATCTCCAGAGATGAAAGGACTTTTTTTTGGGCAAAACGGCTTTTGATTTATTGTGAATAAAGAAAATTGTTTGGGTCAAGAGAGAGCCTGTTGTTTCATATTCATTTTCCTCTTCTATCATGTGTTTGGAATCAGTGTGTTGTTGCTAGCATAAAGATAAATGTGTTTTGTTTTGTGCATATTGATAACATACAGTTCGTAGTTATTCCTGGTTATTCGAATATAATTCAATAGCATGCTTAACTCATGAAAGGTTGTTGATTCGAAACTTTGTTAAACATCAGTTGCAAGTGTTATTTGTATTGAAAGGAATGTATATTCCTGTATAAGTAATTGGATTGCAATTATGATTTAATATAGCCTTGTTCGTATGTGAACCACTAATTGATTCATTTGGACTTGGAATCTATATATGATGTTTAACCTCTTTTTATTATGCTCTTGTAGGATAGATTGGGATAGTTAAGACTCGCTTAAGTAGTGAGAAGTAGTATAGATAGGACTTCATACATATAGGTTAGTTGTTTCTTTTGTTGATTTAACTGAAGTCTTCCTGCAGGAAGCAATCCCTCAACACCTTTAACAGTTGACGGGATATTTTAAAACCCATTGGAGCTAGCCACCCCAAACGAAAGCAAATCTAATTGGGGTCTGTGATCAAGTTAGTTCCCCTTGTTGGTGTAGCGAAAATTCGCCATGTCAACAAAGTCCAAGGCAAAGGAAAAGATTATTGTGATGTGTTAATGGAAAATGTTTATATTGATCATGAGGATGAATGCTCAATTATATAGTCATATGTTATTGTTGTAATGCTACATGATGTTGGCATTATGTTGATGAATTTAATTACATGTGGATGAAAAATAATATTGTGTGGAGCATTTATTTTTGTGGTCTAATATTCAAAAATATGAAGAGTTTGGAAACAAATGAGTGGAAGGAAAAGAGTCAAGTCTGTTCACTTCATATTCTTATGTGGGATACAAACAACAAACTATCTTTATAAAATATGTGATTTTGGAAGGCAAGAATGGGTTAGAGAGTTGGAGAATGTGTGAGAGTTGATTGAGGTGTTATGCATTAGTTACCTGGCACATATGAAGCTTATGTGAAGCAGATTTGAAGGGAAGAACAAGCATAAATGAAGATGGAGATATGTAGAATTTATGACCAGGTAAACTAACACATTGTTGTTTCTTGTTTTCATTAGGGGATTGTAGTCTCCTTTCAAGTAGTGGCTTGATAAACATAAGGTTGGAGCCTCTTGTGTGTTGTAGCTCACAGAAAACATATGGGAGTTGGAGTTTCCTTGCATGTTGAAGCTTGCAGAAAATTGAGGTAGCAACCTCCTGTAGGTTGGAGCCTACAGAAAATCAAATGTAATAAGGATTAGAAGCTTGCCTTTGCATCACAACAATAATAAAATCATGGTTTTCTCCCTTTTTGGGTTTCCACATATATATGGTATCAATATGTGTTATTATTATGTGTTGATGTGATGTTTTAGTTTGCTTATCACTTGTTATTCACATATTCAATCTGGTCATTATTTGTTAAGATGCTCATGTAATGTTTCAGTTAATAATTTTAACGTCCATGAATATACTAAACTCATTCACCCTCCCTCTAAGTTTAGTCAAGTTTTCATCAGTTTTTGCCTTTAGCCTGGTTTCTTCAATCTTGCATAGTGACCATAGATCTTGGATGGAGTAGCGTCTTTCTTCCCATAAATGCTTGAAGTAAAGTTACTCCATTCCTATGGAATGCATTTAGTACTATAGTGGTCATCCCCTTGTCAGACATTATTTCTCCCAGATCTTGAAGTTGATCCCTTATTTCAGATATCCTCACAAAGTATGAGACTATTCCTTATTCTTTTGATATCCTTAGCTTTTAGAGTTCTTGCCTTAATGAGATAATTTCTCCTGCAATGCTAATGGAAAACAAATCTACTAGTTTGTCATATATTTCTTTTGAAGTTTCAAGTTTAGACACATATGGGAAGAGGAGATCCTTGATGAATTCTGAGAATAATTTGATCCCTTACTTCCCCTTTCATAAACTTTGCAAGTGCTCGAGCATCTTCTTTCAATGGTTCAGTGATTGAGCCTTTGACATGTTCAATGACCTCAATTTCAATAAGATTCATATCTATCCTCTTCTTCCATGCAAAAAAGTATGAGGTCCCAACCAATTTGTTGCTTTCCTTGCCAAAAGACATTTTGACAGATTCAAATGTCAACATAAATATACTTACTTGTGAAGATGCTTCTTCCACTTGTTGCCTCATTGAATTTGATGATCATATGGATTATAGTGAACTTCTCCTTGATAAAGATAGTTCTCTTCAAGAATGATCATTGACTCCACAAAGAGGGAGATCACTTTAGATCCTTTGATGGTGATGTCCTTGTTGAAGATGATCAATGATAACTTCTTGATGATGTCTTGATGCTTCTTGGATGATCTTCTTCAATGGTAAGGACCTTGCTTCAATGAAAGGGAGATTGCCATAGAACTTTTTGAAGGTGATGACAATATCCTTGATCTTGCTTCTCTTGGATGAATAGTCTTCAAGATACTTTGATTTGTAAGTCTCTTTAACTTGAGTAGGGTCCTTGTGGTCTTGTGAGGATCCCAAGACTTCTTCTCATGTAGACTTCTTCTTTGATCTAGGCTTTCGACACTTCTTTGACGATCTTGACTTTACTTTGATATCCTTCGAGATTTGAACCTTGAGTGCACTTATATGTCCTTTCCTTGATCTGTCACCTTAACTCTAATACCATGTTGAGAAATCTAGGGCAAGAGGATTAGGAGATTTCTCTTTGATGATCACTGTTTGTGAATGATTTTTACTTCTTTATGATTAGGGTCTTCATTTTACTTAGATTATTATAGTTTTCTTCTTCATAAAAATAGCTACCAAAGCATAAACAATAAAGAGACAATAGACACAAAATGTAGGCGATCAACCAAGGCCAAAACGTCTCAAATATGAGAGGAAAACCCAAAATGAATTGTTCTTCTTATAGAGACTTCAATTGACGAATACCAAAACCAAGATCCTTGACACAACAACCTCTCCAAGACCAAGTCACAAGCTTTCTTCATTTGATTTCTTCCTTGAGTCAACGATGCTCAAACTTCATTCCTTTTTCACTATCTCAATTATCCTTTAGATTTTAGTCCCTTGGTTCAACTCTGTGATTCTCGGCCCTACTTGAAAAACCTTAGTTGTAGCATATGAGAGAAAGAAACACCTTGAGAATCACCTTGTTTTCTCCCAAAATCTTCCCTCTCAATATGATTGTGGTATCATGGTCCTTCTTGCAATAGACAACACTAGATCCTTGCATGTGTCGAGTGTACTAACCCAAAAACAAATCAAAAAACAATTCATCAATTATCCTCCTTACTTCGCTTGGTGATGAGACACTTCTTGAGATCTTCGCACTTCTATTTCTCTTCTTGCTTGTCTGAATTATGTCCTCAAACGAAGGTCAAGCTGCCTTGTATATAGTGGTTTGCTCATAAAAGAAAAAGTCGATTTCTTCTTGCCCATAGGTTGACATGCTTGTCTAGAAACATCTTCATCTTCTTGGAAGGGCCAACATGAGAAGTAGTTTGTAACAAGGTCTTGGAGGGTTATCAACACGATCAAAATTACTTTTTACAATATATAACATGTCTTCAATACATGACATTGACTTCCTAGACTTTAAGACTGGATGACCAACCCTAAAGGCTCACAATAGGAGCCTTAACTATAAAAATAAAATTCTTTGATCATGAAACCCATGATTCAAGCATTACAAAAACAATTTTATTTTATTTACATCAATTACATAAAATCATGATTACATGTCATTATGAAGACCGGACCTAGTTACACTTTTCAACATGATTATGTTGTCGCATATCGATATGAAATTGCCATTTTGTCTAACAGGGTTGTTAGGGGCCATTTGAAAGGAAATATAATTTCTCATGGATAGTATCTATTGATAAAAAGGAATTCCTTACTATTGGATTATGATTCTAATATCATGAGAATGCGACTCACATTTTTTCCATGCAAAGACTATGAACGCGGAAAAATGAAAGGTGTAGTATGGCCTAGTTCACATAAATAGATACAGTGTGGTCTTTGAATTCTATATTGCAATGTGTTTGAGTCATGTGTATATGCATGTGTTACGTACATGTATTGTGCTATGTGTACGTTTTGTGTTATGTTATGTTATATATTGTGTAACGTGTTTGGATCAAGCATATATAGATGGCCTCATTAACACTCTAGTCATTCCCTAACTCTTATTAGCACAATATTTGGAAACAAATAGTTGGCACATCTTGCCATCACATGATTTGCTACCAATTCCATTTATTTTCAATTCCACTTTGCATGTATTTTGGAGGTGAAAAGGGGGGATCACAAGGGGGTGGAAAATAACTTGCACAAGGGTTTGAGGGAAGTGGACCTAGGTTTTTTTTGCTAGTTTTACTGTGTATTTTTGGTGGCTTTCAACACGCTTTTTTCTTTTAGCATTTTTGTAGTGCATGGTAGTTCAATCCATGGTTTTATAATTTTAATTAAGGAACTATAGTTGCATTCTAATCCATAATAAATAGATTGACAATTTATAGATGCCATGAGATATCCATATTGTATTGCAATATTGTAAATACTAATAAACATTACATATATTTCTATTTTCTTAGTTTCAATTTCCAAAGTAAGATCTATGATAAATGTGTGTGTGTGTCAATGTAACTTATCTGTTTTGTTAAGAATCTATTTCAGAAATTAACTATGCAAGGCTAAACCTTACACAAAGACGTTGAATTGAAGAGAAGCAACATATGCTTTATTATGATGACAAGGATGATGAAAACAAGAGAAATTATTTCCCATTTGATTAATGAACAATGGAACAAATTGCTCCATTATCCCATTCATGCAAGTCTCTACCTCAACTCCAATCATTTTTTTCTCTCACTATTATAAGGCAATGGTTAATTTCAAGTAGTTCTTAAATGTATTTAAAGTATGGTGCTTCATATTGATGGGGATGCACAATCATAAAATAGTAGATGGATATATATAAAAGGATTATTTGGATTTGACCTTACAATCCAAGAAAGAAAAATATAGTTCTATATGGACAATTCATTTTTAATAACAACTTTCATTACATATTATCTTCATTTTTTCTATGAATATTGGATGGAAATGCAATTACATTTTTTCCCATACTTGTTGTAGATGTTTGGAAGAAAAGTTTTGATGAAAAACACAAACTCCGATTTGGCAATGGAGAAAGTCTTCTAGAAATTTGAAAACACATGAAAGTTTTCAAGGAAATATGCACACTATAACAAAATAGAATATGAAAATTTAAATGATATGGAATTTCTATAGTACAATCATTTATTATGGGTCGGCATGGAGAAACCACTTGATGTGGATGCAAATTGATTGGATTGCATTAACCCCAACACAATGCATCCCAAGACAATGATTAAAGAAGGACGGAACTAAGGAGATTAATGCCCCAACTTGAATTTCTATGCACATCACAAAAACTCATTACCTTCATTGTAAAAGAGATGGACATAATTTATAGCATATTATAAATGTATAATGAGACACAATGTAATTTTGTATTTTCTAATTCAATTTTGAGTCTTGACTTGATAAAAATCAAGTTAAAGTACCATATATCATTTGACACACAAATTGTTAAAACAGAAAATTGAAGCATGTCTTAATGGTGTAATTTTTTTCATGATTCATCAAGCAGCATGTTTGTTGAAACCAATGACAATAAAAGGTTGAAGATGGATAATTAAGGTGAGTGCCAATAATGTTAAAAATGAAAAATGGTAGGGATGGAAATGTGGGTTGAAATTTTTTACAGAAAATTAAATTAATTTGAAAATAGAAATGGCATCCTTAGTAAACTTTATGCCCTAGTGCACTTCATGTACCAAGATTCAACATATCAACACAAAAACTAGCTCCTTAAATTGTTATTCCTTCTATATCTACATGTTACGGTAATTATTTCGTGTTATTTTTTATATAGATTTTTAATTAATATTTATCGATTCTTACAATAACACCCTCATCAATAAATTGCCAATAAAATAGATATTTGAAAGATGATCACCACATTGACACCAGTTTGGTCTAATCTTGCAACACATTTAAGGAATTGTCTCATTTGAGATGAAGATTAGACTCTATTAATGAGTATCCCCTCAAAGAAGAGAACATATATAAAAATAATCATCTGATAAAAATGTTACCCCTAATAATCATTTTTCAAAGAGATTCAACTTTTTTTTCTTGATGTACTCAAAGCAATTAGCATGATTGTAAACACAATTTTTATCTTACAATATTACTATATATATGGCCCACCTTCAAACTATTTATGCTAATCTTGCTCCTAAATCAACCACCCTCGAGTTACCACTAGACTTGTTTAAAAGCTGTTTACAGATTGAATTTACAACAAAATTGACAATTGTGTAATCCTGGAACACATTTAAGGGGTCATCTCTTTCACGAGGAAGAGTAGATTCTACTAGTAAGTATCCTTTCATGTAGAAAAAAGTACCATATATGAAAATAATTACTTGTGTATAACAAAATCCTAAATATTACAACAAATATTTTTTCTTTAAATTGATTTACACTGTATTTTCTTGTTTCACTTCAAACCATTAATATGATTGTAAACACAACTTTTGATTTAAATACACCATCATAAGAAATATGGGCTCACTTCAAATTATTCAACCCAATCTTATTCCTAAGAAAACAATTGTCAAGTTACGTTACCTTTTGCCAAAGTCTAAAAAATGCATCACCATTGGATTGATTTAAACAATCTTTACAAACTGAACTTACAACAAAATTGGTAAAACAGTTTCAACTAAATCGACAATTAAATGGGCATGTTTTCTAAGATGAAAGGTTTGCACCATATAGATCCTATTGTAAAGTTTGGATAAGAGTACAACCAATCAGTTATAACATTAATTACATGTAGTTAATAATTAGTATTTTACAAAGCAATATTCTCTATAAACATTATAAAGCATTAAACCCGAGAAAGCTTAAAAGCAATTGAAAATGTGCTCAGCAGATTTTGAATTACGTTCTTTCACAATTTAATTGCAATAACGTTCTAAGATACATCTATTTAAGATACACAGCTTGATTCAGTCATGTGCTCCAAATATAGATGCTATCGTGCTATCGAATGTTCAAATGTAAGGACAAGACCTCGTTCATCAGCCACTACCATTGAATTGATATCAATTACAAAGGCACCGTTTTTCCACATTTCCATTGTCCAAATTAATATAACCTTTTTAAAGATGCCTTCTTCCGGTGCTTGGGCTTTATTATATATTTATGGAACTTCAAACATCATCTTAAAAGGGAAGATGCCTAGCAAATGTGCAAAAAATGTTACGCAGATATTCTGGCACCAAGCTATTGGGATAAGCTATTCAGCGAAGGGTTTGTCAAGAAGCTGGAAGCGTTTATTGTGAAGCTTCACAAGAAAAGAGCTGAATACAAGAATCAGATGGAGAAGCAATCTGCCCCATAGGCTATTTTTAGCCTCGTGGATATTAAAATAATTTCTTCTTCTATATTCCCATTGCAACTTTAATAAAATGCATTGTACAGTGATCCAGAATGTTGTAATGTAGGATAAGTGATCCAGAATGTTGTCATGTAATCCTACAGATAGGCTTCTTCTGCGATGGTATTAATGACATTGATCATCATGTTGAATCAAAGAACATAAATATGTATCCTCCATTATTTGCATCACTAAAACTGCACTAGTCTAGCTTGCTAGAACAATATAAACCTATAAATACCTCAAAAAGAGAATACTGAATTTCTTTCATTTTAGATACAAATGGGATGGCATTCACATACACTGCAATTCTCAAAGTGCTTTGAATGCTCAATACTCCTGGAACACAAATGCTGAGAAGCCTCTTACAAGATAGGTTTGACTTTTATTTGCATGTGCATCAGATTAAAAACACCAAAATGTTTTGAAAACAGTACAAATATAGAAAGTTCCATCCTTGGAACAAATTATAGAAGGAAAACATTACGATACCTAATACAAACAAGTTGACGCTTGGGGATATGTTCAATAATTTTCAAGTCCCAAACATCGTTGAAAATTCAATTGCTTTTATACCAACAGTAGAGCAAAGCTTGGGGATATGTTCAATAATGTTCAAGTCCCAAACATGGTTGAAAATTCAATTGCTTTTATACCAACAGTAGAGCAAAGCTTGATAAAGAACGCCATTCACATTTGCATTCAGTGACACATGTATAAGAATAAGCAATTAGTGTTATTTTTGAAGAAGCCCTTGATACAAATGAATACCAGCTCACAGGGAACGGAATACAAATAATGCTCAGACATTTCTCTTGTTCTCATTTGTTGCCTAATTAGGCATACATGCGAACCATAAGATAGCACATGCAGTGAGAACATGTACATGCATGTGCTGTGAGAGACCTGAAAAAATCATGAATATTTCCACTAATAGACATACAAGATTCCCACCACCCAAAGGGTGTGATGTGCGTTGATTGCGTTGATGGAGAATTCAATGCACCTATTTATATACGTGCTATGTTCCGTCAAAATTTTCCTAGCATACAGAGAATTTTACAATCTACTTGACACGAAATTCATGCCTGAATATTGTTAAATTTTGGGTGAATTTATCCCGATTCCTGGCTTCCAGACTCCGGGTTACATCAGCCATCAGCTTATCAAAACACTGAGCAAGTCGTGGTTGTTGATCGAGTGACTGAAAAGGTGGACAGCAAAAACATAGTTGTCGGCTAAAAGAAAATGCAAAAGAATATTTGCCAAAAGTGAAACCTGAAGTTATCATTTTAAGGATTTTGAAGATAGTGTCTAAAAAAAGAGAGCCAGTAAATAACAGATTTGCAACATTTTTAGCTAAAACCGCAAGAAAAATTTGAGAAAATGATTAAAACGACATATTTTAAACAATTGAACTCTTCATAACACACCTGTGAAGCCAAAATTTGTGCTTTTAAATCATTGAACATCTGCAAAGAGAAAAAAACAAGCAAACAGATGTCTTAGATGTAGTGTATGAAATTAATTATGGAAATTGCAAATGCTGCTAAAAAGATAGACATCGCTTCTAAAATAATTCGAGTACAGTACTGAATGATCATGGTTGCCCCGACTTCAAAATTTGAAAATTCAATTGCACATGGTTCAAATGAAAATTTTGGCCTATTGGTTGGAACTATTGCTTATTGTTGTTCTCAAGAATTCATTAAACAAAATGGAAACTGAAATACACACAAGTAAACACAAATAATTTTGCCTGGTAAAACCTTGACAATGTGTCAAGGAAACCTCCACAGGGCAAGGGATTGGAAATCTTTATTAATCAAGAATGATTCTCCATGATCCATCCTCTTGGGCATTCACCAATATCATATGATCCTCTCCTCCATTACATAACTGCTGTTCGTTATGAATCTCCTTACAAAACTAACTGGTAGCAATTAATAAAGATTTGACTCATAATTACATTATTTGTTGTCACATTTCAACAAACTCCACCTTGACAACAATTTTCCTAGTCCCTTGCCCATGCCTATTCATCATCTCTTCTGCAAGCCAAAAGAAGCCAAACACCAACACAACTTCTCTAATGTAATTGGCTTCGTGAATATGTCTGCACAATTCTCCCGCGTATGGACCTTCTTGAGAGCTACTTTTCCGCCATCGATTACATGTTTCAGAAAATGATACCTTACATCAATGTGCTTGGTCTTGCTGTAATAAGCGGGATTTGTAGCCAAATGAATAGCACTTTGACTGTCATAGAATACATTCACTTTCTCCTGCGTCCTTCCAATCTCATCAAGTAGACCCTTTAACCAGATTGCTTCTTTATTGGCATTTTAAACAGTTATATATACTGCTTCAGTAGTGGACAAAGCAATTGTTTCTTGAAGCTTTGACATCCAGCTAATTGCTCCACCTGCAAGAGTAAAGACATAACCTGTAGTAGATCTTCTTTTGTCTAAATCACCCGCATAATCAGCATCCACATATCCGCAGACTGATCCTTCACTACCATTAAAGATGATGCAATGGTCACTTGTGCCTCTTAAATATCAAAGTACCCATTTCATTGTTCACCAATGTTCTTCACCTGGATTTGCCATGAACCTGTCGACAACTGCAACTGCATGTGAAATGTCAAGGCTTGTAGATACCATTGCATACATTAAGTTGCCTATAGCACTAGCATATGGTACACGAGACATATATTGCTTTTATTCATCAGTTCTAGGACTCAAAATCGAAGAAAGCTTAAAATGGGAAGCTAATGTAACATTAACAGGTTTCACACTACTCATACCGAACTTTTTAAGTACTCCTTCCACATACTTCTGATGTGATAACCAAAGCTTACCATTTTAACCGTCTCTGCGTATCTCCACGCCCAATATATGTTTTGCTGCTCCAAGATCCTTCATATCAAATGTCCTAGAGCGCTGAGCCTTTAACCTGTTGATCTCTTCCATGCTTTTGCTTGCAATAAGCATATTGTCAATATACAAAACTAAGATAATGAATATGCCACTGAAACTCTTGAAGTATACAAAATGATCATACTCACTTCTAATAAAGTTCTGGCTCACCATGATGGAGTCAAACTTCTTGTACCATTGCTTGGGAGACTACCTCAAGCCATACAATGATTTCATGAGCTTGCAAACTAGTCTTCTGCTGTGACCTTGTACAAAACCTTCTGGTTGTTCCATATATATCTCTTCATCCAAATCACCATGTAGAAAATTTGGTTTAACATTTAAATGTTCTAACTCGAGATCAAGTAATGCAGTTAGTGCCAACACAGTATGAATAGAAACAAGTTTTACATCTGGTGAAAAAATCTCATGAAAGTCAATACCTTCAACTTGAGAATACCCTTTTGCTACCAACCTCACGTTATACTTTTCGATACTTCCATCAACTTTCTGTTTCAATTTGAAGCCCCATTTGCATCCAACAACACTTCTCTCTTTAGGAAGTTCTACAAGATCCGAGGTATTGTTCTTGGCTAAGGAATCCATTTCTTCTTCCAAAGCCTTTTTCCATTGCCGCTATCTACATCATCCACTGCTTCCTGATAACAAGAAGGTTCCCCATCTTCAATAATCAATGCAAAAGATGAAGCGAAATCTTCATACCTTTTGGGTGTTTTTCTTTCCCTTGTAGACCTTCTGAGAGTGATTGGTCGTTGAATAGGTTCTAAAACTTCCTTTGCATCTTCTTCACCTTTTCCTTTAGAAGTCTCTCCTTCCTTTCGACTTTTTGAAAAAGGTCTAGCCTCCAATTGAATTTGCTGACTTGGCGATACCTGTTCTTGTGCAATTTTTCCAACATCTAATTTTAAAATAGAAGATTCATCAAATGTTACACCTCTACTAATGACTATCTTTCGTGAAGTAGGATCCCACAACTTGTATCCTTTCACCGCACAGTCATACCCAACACAGACATAACATTTCGATTTTGGATCTAATTTTGAACGTTGATTTTTAGGAATAAGAGCATAGGCATCACAACCAAATATCCTTAAATGCGAATAATCACAAGACTGACTTGACCAAACTTCTTTAGGAATTTTACAATTAATTGCAACTGAAGGTGATCTGTTAACTAAATAACAAGCAGTGGATATTGCTTCTGCCCACAACTCCTTTTGCAAGTTAGCATTGTTGATCATACTTCTGGCTCTTTCCATAAGAGTTTGATTCATACGTTGATTGGCACCATTTTGCTGAGGAGTATAAACAACAATTTTATGTTTAACAATTCCTTCATCCTTATAGTATTGTTCAAATTCTAGAGAAGTAAATTCACCACCATTATCAGTGCTCAAACATTTAATTGATTTTCTCATTTTGTTTCTACCATTGCTTTAAATTGTTTAAAGATATTGAATACATCAGCTTTCTTTTTTGACATAAAGACCCAAACTTTATGGGAGAATTCATCAATAAATGTTAAGAAATATAAAGCACCTCCATACAATACAATGGGAGATGGTCCCCACAGATCATAATGAATATAGTTCAAAATTTCTTTACTTTATGACTTCTAGTTTTAAACCTCTATTTACACTGTTTTTCATACACACAATGTTTACAGAAATCCAACTTCAAGGATTTCAAATCAGGAAGTAATTTACGGTTCATCAGTACCTAAAGACCTTTCTCGCTCATGTGACCCAATCGTTGACACAATAGGCGAGTACCTTCTTCTTTCTCTAACACAATTGCTGCTTCACTGACCTGAGTATTGCTGCTTCACTGACCTGAGTATTTCCTTTGAGTCTATAAAGATTTTCAACCTTTCGTGCTTTCATAACAACTAGGGCGCCTTTTGAGATTTTCAGCACTCCATTCTGACCTGTAAACTTATAACCCTCCGAGTCCAACACTCCCAAAAAAATCAAACTTTTCTTCCATTTAGGTACATATCTAACATTAGTTAATGTTCTAACTGTGTTATCATACATTTTAATCTTGATATTTCCCATCCCAACAGTTTGACATGATACATTATTACCCATAAACACAGAACTACCATTTACGGCTTCATATGAAGTAAACCAATTTCGGTGCGGACTCGTGTGATGAGATGCATCAGAGTCTAACAGCCAATTTTCAAAATTCTGGGAGACATTACATACAGGTAAAGTTTCATCTACCATACATAATCCTTCAACAAATAAAACTTCATCTATCATGCCTGAATCAACTTGATTTGCTTCCTTCTTTGGGTTATCAAGCTCTTTTCGTTTCCAATAGTCTTTCTAGAGGTATCCAATTTATTGCAGTACCAACATTTCGCCTTACACCTTGCCCTTTGATTTTGATCTGGAAGATCCCCTTGCTTTTTCTCCTCTTTCCTTTGACCGTCCTTTGGCTATCATGGCTACTGGTGCAGATGTTTCAGTACTGGATTTCCTCTGTACTGCTTCAGATAAGAGAGCTCTCACAACTGATTCAAACTTCAAAGAATCAGCAGTGCTCAAACTGATTGAAGTTACAAAGTGGTCCCATGACTCGGGCAGAGAACACAACAAGGTTATAGCTTTGTTTTCTTCCTGAATTTTAATTTCCATATCCGATAATTGGCAAATAAGTGTATTAAAAACATTTAAATGTTTTGCACCTTTTGTACCCTCCTTCATTCGAACACTATACAATTGTCTTTTCAAATAAATTCTATTGGTTAATGATTTTGTCATATACAGTTTTTCCAGTTTCTCCCATAAACCTGTAGTTGTACTCTCCTCAACAATGTTGAAGAGAACTTCATCCGCCAAGCATAACTTGATAGTACTGAGAGCTTGGGCATCCAAGTCCTCCCAGTCCAAATATGCCATGCTAGCAAGTTTCTTCTTCACCCTGTCTAATGCTTTGTGCAACCCTTGTTACACAAGCAAATCCCTAACTTTCAGTTTCCACATAGCAAAGTTATTCTTGCTAGTGAATTTCTCCACCTCGAACTTTGCATTCATCATTTTAGCCATTTCTTTCCTACAAATCCTTCCTCCTAGGGTTTTTGTCTTTCAATTAGGGTTTCTTTAAAAAATATTTTGATTTCCCTTCTTCCAACTAGGGTTTTCAATATTTTCTGGTTTCTTGGGTTTCCCTTTTTAAAATTCTGAACAAAACCCTACCTCTTATTCCAATTTCTGTTACTTAAAAAAAGTTCTAGAATTTTGTTCCTTTCCCCGACAAAAAATTGTTCTTGTTTTTCTTTTCTTCAATTTAATGAAACCCTACAACAGTTTTCTGGAAAAATTTCATTGGTTTTCTGAACCCAAAACAAAAATTATGGTAAAGATTTGCTTTCAAAAAGAATTATTTTGCACAAATACCCGGATTTTACAGTTTTGCGTCCTCCAACATAAGTGATCCCTCTGCGGCAGCTCTGCATTGTCAAGCACGACCTTGCTCCTCTGCCGGAGCTCTGCGTCGTCAAGCACAGCCTTACTCCTCTGCGACACTCCCTTGTTCCTCTGTGGAACTCTGCTGGCAGCCCCCTCTCCAATAATGGCGGTCGGCTCTTTTCCAACAGCAATGTTGTCAATGCAATGACAAGGCGTGGCTCCTTTTCCAGCGCTAACAAGAACTAACACCGCAGTGAATCCTTGACTAACCGCTCCTTCCAAACAACACACTGAGTAAACAAGGAAAAAACTGGTGGATAAAAGGCAGAGGCTCTCGTCGTTTTCTTAATCGATAGGCTACAAGCAGTGGCAATCTCTTGAGAAATCAAGGTAGACTATCTCTTGAGAAATCAAGGTGGACTGTAAGTCACATTCAAGATTTTCTCAACATGGTAGCACTTCTTCCTTTCCTTAACAATGGTAGTGTTCAACCATGCATCATCTTCTTTCTCTCAGGCGACAGTAGTAGAGCAGACGGTCTCTTACCTAGCAAGCTTGGCAGCTACCCCTTCGACCTCTTCACGGACGACGGCAAGGTGTCACGCTCTTCCTCTTCATCTCTCTCCAGTAGCAGCAGCTTGACCGGATTACCCTTCTCTCCAGTTTCTTTTTCACGATGGCGGCAGGACTCACGCAACGAATGGCTAAATGGCGGCTCAATGCCAATTGTCGTCAATCGGTATGCATAGAGACAGGGTCAAAGATTTATTTATTTTTCCAGTGGCAAAAGTGCTAGACAGTCAGTGGCTGCTTCTCCTCGTTATAGAAAATGACAAATCTTCTTGCAGCTTGGACAGACCTCTACCTCAGACCATATCAATTTGGGCTCTTAAAACAAAATTTTAACTTCCTCAATGACTTCAACGACCACGCAGGAGTGGTAGACTCTCCTAACCTGACTCCTCTTAGCCTCTGATACCACTTGTTGTTCTCAGGAATTCATTAAACAAGAAAGAAAGTTATGGAAACTGAAATACACACAAGTAAACACAAATAGTTTTACCGGGTAAAACCTTAATAGCGTGTCAAAGAAACCTCCACAGGGAAAGGGAATGGAAATCTATATTAATCAAGAATGATTCTCCATGATCCATCCTCTCGGGCATTCACCAATTTCATATGAGCCTCTCCCCCATTACATAATTGCTATTCGTTATGAATCTTGTTACAAAACTAACTGGCAGTAATTAATAAAGATTTTACTCATAATTACATTATTTGTTGTCACATGCTCTATTTTTAAAAATGGTCGGTTCAAAATTGACTCGGTCGAGTTGGTCCAAGTCATACCCCCACCAGGTCAACTCGGCCTTTGAACCGGAACGGCCAGCCAGGTTGTTGCTGAGCCGGCCGAGTTGGCTAATGACTCGGCCGACTCGGTAACAACTTGGCCAACTCGGTGACAATGACCTGAAAATGTCAGAACAACACATTTTTTTTTTTGGAATTTGTTTTATGGGGACCCCAAAGCCATTTGTAATCTACCTTTAGGTTCTTTGGGATCCATTCCCCTCCCCTAAACCCTATAAAACCCACCCAACCCCTCTCATTTCCTCACAACCATCTCATTGCATTTGAGTGAGAGTTTGTAAGGAGTTGTGGAGTTTGTTTTTGGAGTAGTAGTGAGGAGTCTTGGGCAAGCATTGTAGCAGGAGTGAGGAGCTTCTTGGGCAGCCATTGGAGCAACATCGAGGAGTTGGTTTGTTGGAGCAACCTTGAGGAGGCAGTTTGTGCCTAGAGGTTATTTTTTTTCAATTTTAAAAATCTGTTTTTGCCTATTTATTTTTTTGTGCAAATCTAGAAATTGAAAAGAGTGTTTTTTGTGAAAGAAATGAACATTGAAATAATGCTATTTTTTTTGTTCTCATTTTAAGATTTTTTTTCCTTTGATTTCGAAGTGAAAAAATGGCACCTAGAAAGAAAGATGTTGATTGGGCATATGTTGAAATGGTTGATAGTCAAATGCATTGCAAATTTTGCCATCGAAAAATTAAGAAAGGTCCTGGGGGCATTAATAGGCTGAAACAACACTTGGCGGGGATTAGAGGCCAAATTAGTCCATGTGAATCACCAAAAATTGGGGAGATTAGGAAGGATTTGCTAGCCAACTTTGAAAAGTTTAAAAAAGAAAATGCTAGGCAAAAAGAATTGGAGACTGAAATTGGGAGGAAGAGGAGTATACAACAAATGATGGCTACCAACTCCCATTTTGATTTTGAGGGTTCTTTTTCTATCCCTTGTACTGATGCATCCAACCCCTTCCAATATGTTCCTCCCTCTTTGGAGTCTATTCAAGAAAATGTTGAAATTTGGTACCGGAGGACAGATGGTTCCCTTAGGCTTTGATCTTTGCCCTAGCGAAAAGTGTCCAAAAGATTTTAATTTTTCTCCTAAAGTGACTTTAAGTGATAAAGTTACTAAAGTCTAATTTTAAAGTGACTTTAATAAAGTGAATGTAAAATTAGAAAGGAAAAGTGACTTGGAAATAAATGACTAAGTGGGTCTTTATTAAAGTGGGTGAATTAAAAAATATAAAGTGAGATTTAAATGTGCATTTAATCTCAGCCATTGATCTAAATCTATTTCAGCCATTGGATTTAGAGATCACCCAAAAGTCACTTGGATCACCCAAAAGTCACTTGGAGTTATATTAAAGGAGGAAAATGAGGAAAATATCATTCATTCTTTCATGCGCAGATTGGGAGAAGGAGAGCAAGAGAGCAAGGGAGATTTCTGGACAAGAAGGAGAAAGAGGCAGCAGTTTGGCACACATACCAGGCAGCTCTTCAGCGAAATCAGAACAGCAGAAAGACAAGTAGAACAGCAGC
>APFE030658129.1:0-17588 GCA_000404065.3 Pinus taeda
AACATGCGTTGTAAACACATGACTTGTGGTAGTGGGACACTGTATGGAGGGTTCCTCATGGGTAGCTCTAGTGACACTAGGTGTAGACACACTAGGTTATGCAATCTTATGAGCACTAACCACAATTAACTCTAGGTAAATACCATTTGAGTGGAAATATCTAGTCAAGTCTACACCCCCACCTAGGAAAATGGGTGAAGGAATGTGGGCCATTGAGGAATGAGAATGAGGTGCTTTAATTTCATCAACTACTTTGTAGACTACATATTCATCCCCCTAAAAACCAACCAATGTGGCCCCTGAGGTAGGTAAGTCTATGGTAGTAGTCTGGTTGATCCTATGTATTGGAGAAATGCCCTTCCTTTACGATGATGAGAATGATGTGGAATAAACCTATCCAATATGTTTGTAAAGGATGTGCATGAATAAAAATGAATTTAACCTAAGTACAAATAGAATCAAGCAAACAACAAAGACCTAACAAATTTGAGCAAGCAAGAAGGCCAATTGATCAAAGGAGTCTTCCATTAGTTAGATCTTGGTTGCTTAGGGCCCAGTTCAACCACAAAGATATAGATAGTATGGTTACCATTCCCTCCTTCCTAATGGTTCTAGACCTAGCTCAAGTAGCTTTAATTATGCATGGGCACCCTTTCTGGGGGATCCAAGTAAGTACTGACCAACCTTTGTCCGAGGTACAATAAGTATGTCCCACTCACCATTTCCTATGTAAGTCCTAATATTATGGCCACTAGGGTTACAACCTACAACCAAATAAACTAGGGTAATAATCATTGGTTGGGTCCACAAACAAGGGTAGGGTATGAATCCATATCCTCCCAAAATAGACCCTTGCATGTATGTAGACCAAATCACCAAGACTATATGCAGTGGGATGATCACCCCACTACTTCCTGTGTGACCAAGTAGTTTACCATTGTGTTATAAGGGGTCCCATGGCAACGAATAATTTTAAATGGATTTGCACACCATAACTCAATATTCTAGTGTTATTTTAGTGGCCTTGGAGAGTGTCCTCACCAAACTATTCCAAGGCCCTAAGATTCTAATATAATAATGGTGTGCTAGCGGGGAAATGAAAAATGTTCGATAAATTTTATTAATCATTTCTTTTAGTGGTTTATTTTTAACTTAGGGTTATTCAAAGTTAAACTTGGTGGAGTTTTTGACTTTCTTCAAAGAAAAAGATGAATAATTATGAACATGAAATCCTTACTATTGATGAAAAATATCTAGATAAGAGTAATAAATTTCCAATTCACTATGAATATAGTCATCACAACTCTATCCTTTATCACTTCGAAATATATTAACAAATAAAAATAAAAATTATTATGAAATCAAAGGAAAAAACAAAAGTAAGCAAAAGGAAAATACACCCAAAACCTATGACCATACTTACACTCACAATAGTAGGCAAAAAAAAGAAAAAGGACCACAAGACAATGATGACAGAGATATACCCAACCCTAATGTCATTAATGGGAATCAAATCTAGTAGGATTTATGGCCCTTAGAAAAGAATACAAATCCACCTATGCGGAGTGAATTTGAAGATTTTATGGTTGAGAAAAAGCCTAAAAGAATCAAATTTGATATCAGTCTAACCTTGGGTTCAGAATGATGCAAGAAAACAAAATAAATCTAAAGGAAAACCCCCTCAAAACCCTTATTGATCTCATTTAATGCTCTTTCATAGTGTAAATAGAGAGTACAATTCTATTTCATAGACTAAGTGGAGTGTTAGACAAGAGACCAAAACTCTATGAAGACTAAGTAAGAGAGATCAAAGGGTTTAATGCTTTATTCTAATGTTTTTAGGCACATATTTTTCAAATTATATTCTTCTAGAACCCCTACTTGTGACTTATAAGAAATAAAAGTGTAATAAATTAATTGAATGAGAAAAAAAGGACCACAAAGCAACCCAGTAGGACACTCGGTGGAGCTGGAAGTTCTATTTATACAAAAAATTATTTGTAGCTATAGAAACAAATGGTTACGGTGTTAAGTGCGGTGAAGGTACTTCAGCCGGCAAAGACTACCAGTGAAGATGGGAATAAATATTTTATGCGTAAGCATATTCCAACATGTATTGAAGGCTAGGAAACAACGAGGATAGTGTTTCACTTAATATGGGGAAATGTAACAGTCCTAGTGAAAAGTAAAGGGTTAATTTATTTTTACCATAATAATCCAGTAAACTGTGGAAAATGTAATATTTAAAGTTTATTTTGATTGACTTTAAAATGGGTTATATCGAGCCAACAAATTTATGGGAAAAGACACAATTAGCTCATCTACTTCCTTCGTGGCTCCACCACGGTTCTGTGGTGTTGAATGTGACCGGGGCTAGGGACTTGTGCCGCGACCCCTCCCCAAAATGCATAAACCAATTGAGTTTAAATAAAAACCCATGACCATAAAGTGTTAAGAAACAAATTCGTGTCATGGTGGTAAGTCTGTGGACTGTAGTGCAGGATGTTTGAGGGTTCAAACCTTGTCGACGCTCGTTGACCCTTCTAAATTTTTTTAACCAATCACAAAGAGCCATGTGGTATCATCTCATTGAAAATGTCCACGCTCATGAGAAAGTAAATAATATGTTGATCAACATTAAAAACATAGAAATTAGTTATATTTAGAAAGGGAAGGTTGTGAGGCACCTAGCTCGTAGAATTTTACTTTCTTGGAAATTTTACTTTCTAATTTATTTCAGGGTTCCTATTTCTAGAGTATTCTGTTACTTCCCTGGAAATTTTTACTTTCTAATTTACAATTGGAAATTTTATTTTCTAATTTACAATTGGCTTTTCAAGTTGTCATGTCAAGATTCATTGTCTGCAAAGTGAGCATTGAAGCAAAACCCCACAGAAAAAAATAGAAACAACGTTGCTTCCATATATATGGTAGCAAATGGGAAACTAGAATTCTCCTCGTTTAACCAAATCATAGAACTACAATGCCCTAGCCTCTCTGTCTGTTGCCCTCATCTATTTAGCTGTTCATCTTTCTCTTCTTGTTTCCAAAGGTTTCCCTGAAGTAGCTGCAGGTTCAAATCAAAGTGCACTGAAAGAAATTTCTGAAGGAGAACCTATCATATAACTTGCTCCAAAGCATTACGTTCTGCTTGAATACCCTCAGTGTGATACGAAATATAACACAAAATAAAGGTACGGTTTTTCATTGACACCATAGCTCTACTGCTTTGGATCTATTATTAGTCTTTGTTTTACTTTCTGCTATAAGCAACGGTTTTTGGGATTTTTTGTTAGCTTCCCTTGGGAATCTCTTTGACACGAGATCTTTTTGATGTAATGCCTCGTCCATCTATCTATTTGCTTAACTTGTTCTGAACTGAATTTAATAGTTATTATCCCGTGCAAAATCATCACAAGCAAAAATAAAATTGGGTTTTTTCCATAATGCGGACAAGGAGCTTTAAACTAAAAATTAAACTAACAAGCCATGGCAAATTCCAGATACTTTTACAAAAATAAAAAATGTCAAAAACATTCGGTTTTCCTTGCGAATCAATAAGCAAAAACTCATGCCATTTTTCATGAATATACAAAAGATGGCTTACTCAAACATTATAGGGTGTAGCCTCCCTTTTTTTACTTTAATTGTAGTTTTTTAAAACAAAGTAAAGCGGAGGTCCAACTCGAAGGTACTCAGATATGTTAATGAAATAGCCCTGGAGATAAGAGTCTCTTGGAAGTAACACTTGTTGCTCTAAACCTGGTTGAAGCCTTGTAGTTAATGCAATGCTTGCAAAAGAAAAACCACTGAACACCAATAGGATTGCAACTTTCACTGCTGGTATGCTTAGTACAGGTGCATGGATATTCTTCATGTACTGCACCAAAAGGCCAGGTTTTTGGTGCCTCCTGCCCAAATTATCCATTAGATTAACACCACCATTTTTTCCCAATTCCTTTGCGTTGGATCATGTGGAGACCATAAGAAAATTCATCTTGTTAGGTTGGATATGTTGCCTAGGTCGGTTGAGGCTCCTGTGCCGACAAAGATATCCCAATCATGGAGAAGTCTACTCCTTTCAAAACACTAGTTTCTAGCTAATTTGTATTGGAGCATTGTCAACAAATTTATTACACAAATCGACTTTGACATCTTTTCTGGTATGGATGGTCCCCACTTCCTTTTCCACCAATTTCTTTTCTCCATGGTGTGAATATTCAAATGCTCAAAGATATAGCAGTCTCTCCAGAAGCATGTTCCTCTACAGCGTATTCACGGGATGCCCAATTGTTGAACATTCTGGCACATATATCTCCTAAATGGTCAAAATATATTAGCAATTTGCAACTATTTGGAATATCTCTATCACATGAGGGCAAAATAAATTGGAAGGGAGGCTTTCACAAATGACAAATCATTGTTAAAGAAGCCTATCAAATCATTGATCAACAATTAGAGTTGGCCCCGTCCTTTTTATGGCTTCCTAGATCTTGGGCTTCCTAGGTCTTGGCGCTGATAGGTGCCCCTAAATCTCAAATGCTTCCTATGATTGGTGGCTCATAATCGAATATTAACTTGGGATAACCTTTGTAAGAGGGGTTTCCTGCATCTTGGACGTTGCTCTCTTTGCAAGGATCATGGTGAGCAGGCCTCACACCTTTTCCTTTGCCCATTCACTAGATCGGTTTGGCTAGAAGTGCTTAGTCTCATTCATTCCACTGTTGTCCCAGTCTGGGCTCACATCCCTAATTGCCTTCATCACTAGTTTGTTGTGCATAAAACCCTGAGGCCCTTTCCCTTTTTTCTCTTGTAGGGCATCTAGAGAGCTTGTAATGAACTTATCTTTGATTCTATTCAACCACCATCCTTCAAAATAAGCTCTTCGATTGTGGTTTACTTTTAAGAATTACCATCTGAGCCCTCCTCTTCTCCATGCTCCTCTCCCTCTGTTTTCTTGATCTTTGGACCTCCTTTCAAGTTGGCTTCTTTGATGGAGCCAATTCCTTCGGGTTATATGGCTGTGGTATGATCATATACATGGACTCTGTTTATCACTTCAGATTCTTCTGGTTCGGTGGAAAGGGTTTGAATACCAGTGCCAAGCTTCTGGCATTATGAGGCTCTCTTTTGTGCTTAGTGGATTGAATTGACAAACATTGCTATTTATGAGGCTCTCTTTTGTGCTATTTTTGGGACTCTAAAATTATTATTGATTAGGCCAACCACTGATGTAATCTTAGACTCCGACTCTTCTCACTTGGAAACAAAGAATCAGAGCTTTGACACAATCATTTCAGCAGATCTCCTATGCCCATATCTATCATGAACAAAACAAGGAAGTTGATGTTTTGTCTAAACATGGATGTTCTACTTCCCCGGACTCGATCCACTTCCTGGAATTCATCTCAGATTCCCTTCTTCGCTCGGGTTAGATCGCCTTATAATTTTTCTTCTGCTCCATTTTCAAGCTGGGTCTCATGTTCTCAGGCTCTCCGCGTTTTTTTATTTGACGGAGCTGTCTCTTTCTGCTATTCTCTACCTTATATTTCCTACCGGCTTTGTTCCTTCATACTCCGATTTTTGCTAAGGAGTTGGTTTTTCATTGACACAATAGCTCTGTTGCTTTGGATCTATTATTAGTCTTTGTTTTACTTTCTGCTATAAGCAACGGTTTTTGGGATTTTTTGTTAGCTTCCCTTGGGAATCTCTTTGACACGATATCTTTCTGATGTAATGCCTCGTCCATCTTTCTATTTGCTTAACTTGTTCTGAACTGAATTTCATAGTTATTATCCTGTGCAAAATCATCACAAGAAAAAATAAAATTGGGTTTTTGCCATAATGTGGACAAGGAGCTTTAAACTAAAAATTAAACTAACAAGCCATGGAAAATTCCAGATACTTTTACAAAAATAAAAAATGTGAAAAACATTCGGTTTTCCTTGCCAATCAATAAGCAAAAACTCATGCCATTTGTCATGAATATACAAAAGATTTAGCTGAATTGATTGCAATCAAATGCACCTGATAATCAAACAATCTGATTTGTCAAGGGAATTCATAAATATCCACAACTGTGTTAAAATACAAAAGAACTGTACAAAACTGAATAAAATGTCTGGTATATCGTATGTTTGTAAGCAGTCCTGATAAAAATCGATTACCAATAAAAAGTTGGTTGTACAGCAAGTCCTACGGGTTACTTCAATCGATTGATTGAAACCTTAACACAAATTTTGTACATGTTAGGGTCAAGTTCAAACCCTATTGAATCCATTGGAAAATATTTACAGATGAATTCTAAGAAGAAATGCTTCCTTCGAGAAGCAATGTACTCAAAGGAACAACTACTACTTCAGCAAGTGTGTTTCCCACTCGTTCTTCCAAGGCCAATTCGACTAGCTGGCGTTTAAGTGCATGCACTATGATGCACATATTGTCAACTCCCACCACGAGCACTAGAAATGGAATAACTTCAACAATAATTAAAGTGGACTTCACTCCAAGTGCACTGAATAGCCCAATAGATCCAAGTACCGAAAGGACAACAACAAGAACCCCTGACAAACCAAGTAACACCTTCGATGAAACATAAAGAGGTGAAGCGTGTGGTGAAATATCACCCAGTGTCACTGTTATGTAGGCAAACATGACAATGTAGCTGATCAATATGGTTACAACATCAGCAGTGCTCTCCCTCTTTAGTTCTTCCTGCACAGAACTTTCTGCAGAAAATGCAATAGTAAGATTGTGCAACTTTGCCATTGGAATAAGCTCTTCTTTCACTAAATGAATGAAAGAATTCTCCCATGCTAAAGCTTTTCCATTTTCATGTCCTGCCTTGTCCACAACATTATTAACAGGATATGTGATAACAAATGCAGTAGCTTGTGAATAGTTGCTTCCCTTGTAACCCCTAATATTGTACTTGGGTCAACAGGAGAATGATATGAACTAATATTGTTCTTGTGCTAACTTTATACCGATACTTCATTCCCTAGACATAAAATTCCAAGATAAATGTGTCTGTGCAGTTACAACTTACCATCTTTCTAAGAATTTTAACGTACTTTGTTTGGTTACTTTGAATCCCTTATGTGCAGAAGGATGAGTTGGAATATTAACATTTAAGGAACAGTCTTTGGGATAAACACCCTTCTGCATATATCACAGTGCTACATATATTAATAGTAGGGAGATTTTATCAGCTTCCTTAAAATCAGTGTCACTTCTTTGAGCTTTCCTCCAATTCAAGGAAATCACTATAGAAGGAACTCCATTAAGAAGATATTCTCTATATCTTGCAAATTTGATGTCCACAATTAGATCTTTTGTTGATTCCACTGATTACCATGGCAAGCTTTAACCCAAGAAAAAGTGCTACAAACAAACCTAGTGAAACACAATTAGATGGCATCCCAGAAACTTAAGTAGTAGCACCCTTGATGTCAACCACAGTTGCAACAATATTTTCATGAAATGTAGTAGAATGGCTTACTCGAAATTTGTCTTGGTCAGGAGCAAAAACATTGAGATTTCACCTTGTTGATTTCTTGTGGAAGTTTGTAAATGAGTTTATGACTTTGATATTTCGATTACTATAAAATTGTGATGAATTGCTAGCAGTGAATTAGATTGAGCTTGCTTTAGTATTTGGTTTTGGTTTTCTTCCTATAAAATAATTGTGTATAGTCTAATAACCAGAAATCCTAAACTATTGCTATAGACTTATGTCATCTTAAATGATTTGTGAAATTTATGGATTTCAAACTCATGCGTAATTGAAAAGAAAGGAGTATAATTATTTCATGCCTAACCTTCCCACACTGACACACAATTATAATTATTTCATGCCTAATTGAAAAGCAAGGATTATAATTGTGATGTGTAGCACTTTTTATATGAGAGCTCTTCCTCCGTAAAATGAAACTCATGCTACTAGATTTACAGTCAGTGTAAGGCAGATTTACAGTCAGATTTTAATACACAATATACAGTCAGATTTATAGTCAGATTTTAATACACAATATACAGTCAGATTTACAGTTAGCGTAAGGCAGATTTACAGGCAAATTTACAGTCAGATTTACAGTTAGATTTTAATACACAATATATATTTTTTAAATTTTTTACATAAAATTTTATGTTTATCATATCAAATATTTCATATTTATAAGAAAGATTTAAGTTTCTAAGAGTTTAAATATATTTTAATATGTAGCATATATTTTTAATATTTTTTAATATGTAGCATATATTTTTAATAGACAATATATTAAAGGGAAAGATAATAAGATAACTTTTTTGTAAGTTAGTAAAGTTTCAGTATATTACTAAATAAACATACAAAAAAAATAGTAGCTGGTTTACCAAACCAGTTGTAGAAGAAGATTCTCTTTGTCACACATTTAACCAGGCATGCCATTAGATTTTTCTATCTTTACTTTCCCTTATATAGTTCAAAAAAGTTCCCCTTCCCACTGCTACTGTATGTAGGTTTTCCTATCTGAATAGCTATACAACTTTGATCTTCAGACCTAAACTTGACAAAATAACTACAATACTACCTATATAAACATAACACAAAACTAAACAAAAGATTGGTTGATGCCATGATCAACTAACACAATATTATTTGCTTGGAGTTGTTATCGTCGTTGGCCCCATTGTTGGGTCCTCCACAAGAGTTGTCGCTGGAGCCTCTAGGGTTGCCAGTGGACAGCCGCCTGCAACGCAAGCCTCTCGAACTCGATAATTCCTAAAGTGGGCCAAATATCCTATCTCTGCACCCATCGATATATCCACATTATCGATATAATTTAGATAGATTGAGAACATTTTGTTGAGATCCCCAATTCTGCCAACATGCAATTTCTCTATGTTAACCAAACCCTTGAGAGCCTCTTCAATTCCTTTTAGGCGTTGGTCTATAGATTTTAACTCGCTTTTTGTCTCGAGTTGCCTCTTTTTCCTCTACTCTGCTGCCTCTGCTTGCAGCTTTTCCACTAGAGTCTTGACATGCCAAGAAGTCTCCAAGGTCTTTTGGTACACAGTCATCTATGTTTTGGATTTCCCTTTGTTGATGATCCAATCTCCTTCCTCCTCTATTCTACCATCAAAGATAATCCTACAATGTCTTCGAACCTCACTCTCCTATATTTCCACTATATCCTTCCCTTTTGTGTGACTGTTTAGCAACAACCTCCGCTGATTCCTCCATGCATGTCTGTTTGCAAAACTCAAAGCCCTGAGCATCCACTCGGGAACTACCTCTTGGCCTACTAGCATCACTCTAGCACTTACTCATTGCACTCCTTGATAACTGAATTTCCCTCATAGAAATTACTATCACCAACTCACAATTACACCACCTTTCAGTGTTTTGCCTTATGTCGATGAAGTCAGCTCCCTAGCTATGATTTAAGGATGACACCCCAGATGAGACTTGCCTCGCCGATATTTGAGTACTTGCCCTCTCCATTTTTAGTAACTCTGACCTACTAGCGATGTTGTTGGTCATTCGTGTGTACTTATGGACGTCCTTCCTCTCATTTTCCCCTGCGAGCAGTTTGTTCAAAATCATAATCACCCCGACCTTTCTCTTGTGTGTTTGCCCTCTTGATTTCGTACCTTCCCACTCCTCTTTCCACATATCCTATTAATGAGATGATCACACTAACAATCTATTATGGGGGAAATCCTCTCCTTCCCATGATTAACCATCACTCTATCCTTGTATTTTAGACACATACCCCTTCTCGTTTCCTAAGTATGTCCATAATGAAGGATTATTTGTTCGTATGAACTGGTAGATCACTGTCCTGATTCAGGCCCACCCCTTCTCTATCAACCTGCCTTAATGGGATGGAGTGATCTCTCTCTGCCAACCTTTGGCTTTCCTCCTTTAGCTAGCCCTCTGAAAACTTGCACATCACGTCGGTGAGCAAATGGACATTATCTACCCCTTTATTTTCCACCCTATCCACCAACACATTCGAAAACCACTGAGCTAAGGTGAATTACGTGGTTTTCAACACCTCCAGATGTTTTTGAATGCGTTGGATTAATGGGGGCAAGTGCCAGTTCCATGTTACTTTACTTATTTGTGTGCCACATTGTAACTTACATGTCGCTTGAATGATAAGAGGTGCAGTTCCTACTAGGTCTAGTTCCATGGGAGTTTAAATGGGCTTACAGCCATTCATATGTGATTTCTCAATAAGTGTCTTGGCATATTTTCTTTTATATACAAATATTCAGTGATGTGTCTGTCACACCTCCAAACCAAGACAGTAATGCAATAGACCAAGGTCGGTCATGTCAAAGGACCTTTTAAAATCCTGCCAAAATTCTCTTCTCATAACTACCTGTGATTACTAAGTCATCGACATACAGAACGATGATCACAATATCCCCCCTTGATCTTTGCAGTAGAGGTTAGGATCATAAGGGCTTCTCTTTCATCCGTGCTGTGCAAAATGCTCATCAATTTTTATGTACCAGGCTTTGGGAGTATGTTTTATACCATAGAGATATTTGGTTAACTTACACACCGTTGATTCTTGTGGAGGTGCTACCTTTCATTGATTTCTCAATTCAAACATTGGGTGGAGAATTCTCAGGTACGGAGATGACAGATCGTAGAGAAAGTTCCCACAATATATTCCGTTTAAGCAAAATATAATGCTTAATATTTTGCAAAAATATATTCAAATGGATTACTGCCATGTAGTAATATCTCTGAAAGAGTATCTAAAAGCATAATTTTCAAGATATTTACACCATTGCATAGGTAAAAAAAAAGGGCATATATGTTTAAATCCCTCCCATCAAAGTACCTTGAGTTCCCTCTAATGGTGCAAGCCTAGAAGAACTCCAATTAGGAAAAAATTGTATCAAACCTTGAGGATAGGGTGAAAAAATGGAATGTCAAAGCCCTAAACCTGGTTGGTCATCTGATTCTAACAAACACAGTGCTACAAGCTATTCCAAGGTATATGTTATCTATCCTCCCTTCTCTCAAAGAAGTACTACAAAAGATCTGGGACATCCAAAGGAACTTCTTGTGGCGAGGGGTAGAGGTGAAACGAAAATGGGCGCTAGTGGCCTTAAATAGAGTGCAAACCAAAAGACGCAGGTGGGCTAGGTCTTCAAGATCCAGAGGTAACCAACAAAGAAAATGTAGCAAAATTATGGTGGATATGGTTAAAAGGGGGGTCAACACCTTGGGAAAGGCTTTGGAAATCAAAATATGCACCTAATTTCCATACAAAAAAGTTAGTCTGGTTATCAAGTTCCACTCAGGGGTTGGCAATTTGGAATTTAGCATGGAATAAAAGAGGTATCATGAAAAAACTCTATTTTGGGAAATCAGAAATGGAAAGGAGGCCCTATTTTGGGATGATGCGTTGTAGAAACAAGCTAAGTTATGTAGGGAGGAATGGCATCCCTTCAAACTAAGCACAGAAATATGAGAGTATAGAGAATTCCACCAATTCTAGGATCAAGGACTAGAAAATAACAAATGGCGGCAATGGAATTTTAATATCTTTCGACGACCAACCCAGAATGAATTAACTATTCAGTATCTAACAGAGGAACTAAGAAAACGAAGAATTATGTTCAATAATGACCAAGACCAACTTAAATGGGGGAAAAAAGAAGATGTGGAGTTACATCTCAAGGAAGTCAAAGCTTATCTTAGTGAGGGATATACTGGTACAAATGATCCATCGTGGAGAAAAATATGGATGGTGCCACATTGGCCATAAGTTAAATTTTTCATGTCATTGATTTTACACCAGAAGGTCCTAACTTGGGACAAACTTATAAAGAGAGGATTTATAGGTTCCTCTTTGTGTTTCCTCTCTGAAAACACAAAAGAGAGGCTTATTCATTTACTTAACACTTGTAACTATATGGAGGCACTATGGGACTAATTAGCCTCAATATTCAGATAAAGAAACCAAAGTCGAGATAGTATACAAGAAACAATAAAGAAATGGCGGGTGCATTATACAAAATACGAGGTGGTGAACCTTACCTGAAATTTCATTCGAGGTTTGATCCTTTGGGAAATTTGGAAGGAGCAAAATAGATTAATATTCTCTTATAATAATCTCCTTGTTGACAACCTAGTGGAAGGAAAAATGTGTCACCTAAAGGAAACATTAATTAGTACGGGAAATCAACCATTAGAGGAACAACCACCCCCCCAAGGAAACGCAAATTTTGAAGTGACGAGGCTTCATGTTTCACCCTATTTTCCCCAAATAAATATAGTCTAGCAGGAATAATTATTCATTACTTTCCCCTCTTACAAGAAATCACTCGGCAAAAAAAGGATTTCGCACCTCGGAGTTTTTTTGTAGGATAAAGGGAAAGGTGAGTGGGTATCCTGTAGTAGCTTCATTGGTCTTATTAGCATTACGCCACTTTTCATATGGGTCTTCACAACAAATAATCACCATTACACTTTGTTGATTTGTTTTAAAAATAAACATAACACGCAATATATTTCTTTTGGGATGCAATGTTGTTGTTGGTAGTATGATTGTAATTGTGCCACATTTAAAGCTAATATGCATTAAATTTCTTTCACCTTGTAATATTTTTATTGGAAATGTGCTTGTGTTTGGGCTAGAAACTATGCTAGATTTATTTTGCTTTGCAATAGTGTTGTTGTCAATTTGGTTGTTTATGATAAAAGGAAATCTAGCAAGTGTTACATTTCCATCACTTTGGCAATGTTATTGGAAATGTTTTGCTTGTGTTTGGGCTAGAAGTTCTGTTAGATTTCTTTTGCTATGCAATGTTGTTGTTTTCAATTTGGTTGTTTATTATAGAAGGAAATATAACACGTGTTAGATCTCTTTCACCTTGGTAATGTGATTTTGTTTGTGTTAGAAGGAAATATAGCATGCACTAGATTTCTTCTGACATAAAATGTTGTTATTGGTAGTATGCTTGTATTTATGCTACATGTAAAGCTAGCATGCGTTAAATTTATTTTACCTTGCGACATTGTTATTGGAAATGTGATAGTGTTTGTGATAGAAGTTGTTGGATTTTTTTGGCTTTTGTTTGCCATACAATGTTATTGTTGCCAATGTGCTTTTGTTTGTGCTAGAAGTAAATCAAGCATATGTTAGATATCTTCTACACTGCAATGTTATTTTTGGCAATGTGATTGTGTTTGTGCTACAATAAACTCTAGAATGTGTAATATTTCTTTTACTTTGAAATGTTTTTGTGAGTAATATGCTTCTATTTACGTTAGAAGAAAATTTAGCATGTGGTGGATTTCCTTCGCCTTAGAATATTGTTATTGGCAATGTGTTTGTGTTTGTGCTAGAAGGAAATCTAGCATGTGATAGATTGATATGACCATGTAATGTTGCTTCTAGCAATATGCTTATGTTTGTAGTAGAAGGAATGATATTGATTGTTAGCTTTCATTTGAGGAAACAATGTTTCATTACATACAACATGACTACCATAATATTTTTATTTTTGCACTTATATTACTTTTTCGGAAGTTGTGTGGTTTTGGGGAAATATAAAGTCACACTTTACATGGTTCATTCTAGAAGAAATATAATGTTTTCCATACTTTATGTTTTTTCATTGTATTTTGCTATTATTTTATCTAAAGCGAACTAAGAATATACATGACTATAAGAGATAAATTTTGTGTATATATGTTGTTATTTTGGTCTATACAATATCTTAAGAGCACTTCTCCCTCTACAATGTTTCTATGTGCTCGAGTTTTCACTAAAATGAAATCTAACACATGTTAGATTTTATTTTACATTGCAATGTTGTTAATGCTAACATGTTTCTGTTTAGGTTAAAAGAAAATGTAGCTTGTGCTAGATTTTTTTTGTCGTGTAGTGTTGTCATTGGAGATATTTATATGTTTGTTATAAGTAAATGTAATTCTGAGTAAAATTTTCTCACCCTACAATGTTGTTATGTGATTAATTTCGCATTAGAAGGAATTATAGTATGAATTATATTTCTTTCACCTTGTAATGTTGTTATTTGCAACGTTCTCGTGTTTTTTATAGGAGGAAATCTTTGTACAATATCCCATTCTTAGACCACATATTCCATATGAAGGGCCTTCTAATCGTTTCAAGGTTTAAATTTTTTTATATTGTAACAATAGTCTATGTAAGCATGGACTAAAACTTCATAGTCTCTAAAAGGCAAGGTCAAATGTCTTAGGAGATATTATTATTCCAATTACTTTATTGACATTGTGTTTATGTTTTTGCCTTACAATACAATGTTGTTGTTGGCAATCTTCTTGTAGAAGATAGAATATAGTCTAGCATGAGTTTCATTTCCTTTTCCTTGCAATATTTTAATGACAATATGTTTGTGGTTTGTGGTAGAAGGAAATCTAGCTTGTGCTATATTTATTTTGTTTTGCGATGTTTTTCTTGGAATATGAATGTGTTTCGTGGCCTAAAAATAATCTAGCACGTGCTAGATTTCTTTCACCTTACAAATTTTTTTTTTGACAATATCCATGCGTTTGTAATAGAAATAAATCTAGGATGCAAATATTTATTTTGATTTGCAAGGTTCTTGTTGGCAATATGCTTTTGTTCATGTTAGAAGTAATTCTGTCACATTCTTTATTTCACCTTGCAAAGTTGCTATGTGTTTGTCTTTGTGCTAGACAAAGATCTAGAATAAAATATAATGATTGCCATAGTTAATGTTCTTTCATTGTGTTTTGCTATTATATCTAAAGAAAACTAAGAATATACATGACTATAACAGATAAATTTTGTGTATATATGTTGTTATTTTGGTCTATACAATGTCTTAAGAGAACTTCTCACTCTACAATGTTTCTATGTGCTCGAGTTTGCACTAAAATGAAATCTAACACATGTTAGATTTTAATTTATATTGCAATGTTGTTAATGTTAACATGTTACTGTTTAGGCTAAAAGAAAATCTAGCTTGTGCTAGATTTTTTTTGTCGTGTAGTGTTGTCATTGGAGATATTTATATGTTTGTTATAAGTAAATGTAATTCTGAGTAAATTTTTCTCACCCTACAATGTTGTTATGTGATTAATTTCGCATTAGAAGGAATTATAGTATGAATTATATTTCTTTCACCTTGTAATGATGTTATTTGCAACGTTCTTGTGTTTTCTATAGGAGGAAATCTTTGTACACTATCCCATTCTTGGACCACATATTCCATATGAAGGGCCTTCTAATCATTTCAAGGTTTAAATTTTTCTATATTATAACAATAGTCTATGTAGGCATGGACTAAAACTTCATAGTATCTAAAAGGCAAGGTCAAATGTCCCAGGAAATATTATTATTCCAATGACTTTATTGACATTTTGTTTATGTTTTTGCTTTACAATACAATGTTGTTGTTGGCAATCTTCTTGTATGCGATAGAATATAGTCCAGCATGGGTTTCATTTCATTTGCCTTGCAATATTTTAATGACAATATGTTTGTGGTTTGTGGTAGAAGGATATCTAGCTTGTGCTATACTTATTTTGTTTTGCAATGTTTTTATTGGAAATATGAATGTGTTCGTGCTAAAAATAATTCTAGCACGTGCTAGATTTCTTTCACCTTACAATGTTTTTTTTACAATATCCATGTGTTTGTAATAGAAATAAATCTAGGATGCAAATATTTCTTTTGCTTTGCAAGATTCTTGTTGGCAATATGCTTTTGTTCATGTTAGAAGTAATTATATCACATTCTATATTTATTTCACCTTGCAAAGTTGCTATGTGTTTGTCTTTGTGCTAGACAAAGATCTAGAATAAAATATAATGATTGCCATAGTTAATGTTCTTTCATTGTGTTTTGCTATTATTTTATCTAAAGCAAACTAAGAATATACATGACTATAAGAGATAAATTTTGTGTATATATGTTGTTATTTTGGTCTATACATTTTTTTTTGTTTATTCGCAATGTAATGTCTTTTGGAAATGTTCTTATGCTTGTGCTGGAAGGAAACCTAGTAGATATTTGCTTTCCTATATTCACAATTAAAAGAATATAAAAAATTATTTCGGGGTGCCCTTTTTCTAACCTTAATTAGATATTATTGTGAGTTATACAATTGTTATTGTTCTTGTCCATTTTGTTACACATATAATTATGTGAATAGTTGTAGTATTTATAAATTCATATTTTCTTCAATAATTCGAAATTGTGATAACAATTTTTTTTACTTTATTTTCAGATACCATGGACTATGAAGCTAGCGAGAATTCAAAGGAAGCATCCAAGGAAAAAGGAAGTTCAAGAAACACGACACCAAATTATTTAATTGGTATGACAATTTTAATTTATACTTTGGTTAAAAATTGTTTAGACATTGTGTTAATACTAGTTGTTTGATAATTAAAAACCCATGGAAATAGCTTAGGATTGGGGTTAACTGAAGGAGATACCCATACTAACATGGGTATCTTTTCCAAAAAGAAATTTTAAATATGTGATAACTTTTGGTGTCATATACTAAACTTGCATAACATATGTACTCATTTATTATTGTGCGTGTAAATAAAAATCATGTATTTTAAGGTTATTTAATACTATTTGTTATTTCATGTCTTCCATTAAATTTTTCTTTCTAGAAATCGTGGAAACTGGTGGGCTTGAAATTCGAAGTAAAGTAGCGAAGACAAAAAGAAAAACAAGTGATCTACAAATGATGCTCCCTTCAACTGGTATGGTGGTTTTATATTTTATGTACTCTTTTATAAATGGTTGGATTATGTGGTTTCTTTTCTTATCAGTTTTACCTAGGTGATAACTTTTCGTGTCATATAGTAAACTTGCATAGCATATGTACTCATTTATTATTGTGCATGTAAATGGAAATCATATATTATAAGGTTGTTTAAATATATTTAGTATTTCATGTATTCCATAATTTTTTTTTTCTAGAAACTACGGAAACTGGTGTGCCTGAAATTCAAAGTAAAGTAGTGAATAAAAGACAAAAAAAGTGATGTACAAACATTGCCTCCTTCAACTGGTATGGTGGTTTTATATTTTATGTACACTATCTTGGAAATGGTTAGATTAGGTGGTTTTTTAGTATTTATAAGAACATTATGTGACAATATTTGAAATTATATTTTCATTTTGATTAATGCAATTTTTTTTTTGCTATTATTTGTAGAATTGGTTGGCCCAAAAGCAAATGAAATGTTACAACCATAACTTAAGAAAGAGAAAAGTTATTCAACTCAAAAGGAAATATCAATAACACCTTCAACTTCTACTTTTGAAATGATTAAAAAATACAATACAAGTAATAAATATGAGTTCATGCAAGATTGGTACATCCAACTAGAAACTCCCATGAATATGTTTCCTGATATGTACCTATTTGGATCAATAGACGGAAACGAACCAAAGATATTAGGAATAATAATTAATTGCTATGCTTGCAATGAAAATGACATTGACTTTCAAGTGGAAATGATTAAAGAAAATGAGGTAAAATTAATTTCATGTCAAGTGGAGTATACAAATTTTAGACCAGATTTGATTGAAGATTCAAGTACT
>APFE030658131.1:0-17474 GCA_000404065.3 Pinus taeda
ACAAAATGTCTTTTCGAGGATGTTTTACTTGGCTATAAGCAAAACAAGGACCAATTTGTCCAGAATCACAAATAAGTCAAGAACAACCAATTTTGTTTCTTTTTGAAAATGAAAATCCAAACTTTCAATCACAAGCTTTTCGAAGTTTTGTAAAGAGAAAACTCAAAGCGGATTCCTCAACAAGGGGAGATTTCATAAATGGTCAGACTCATAAGAAGACTGGTAGACACTAAGGTGATTTGAAGTCCCTACAGCTTCTAAGCTCAGAGCCACTACACAACCAAATCGAAAAACAAACCCAACAAGCAAAACTCCTAGGAATTTCACCTAAAACCCTAACACCAATGAAATTAAACCAAGGAAAGCTTTTAACAAGTCACATGCAGGTCTGGGTAGAGGATAACAACTGCTACACTAAAATAAAACTAATTTAAAGAGTAAAATTCAAAATTTTCAAAATTTTAGCAAGGTATGTAGGTTCAGAGTTTACACAGGTGTGTGTATGCTCTGTGTACAAAGTAAAAGGGCATACAGGTACACAGTGTGATACAAGCACAAACTGCGGACTTCTCCTAAAGTAATGAAAAAGCAAAAACAAACCTAGATCCACTAAAACCACCCAATTCCACACACAACAAGCCAAAAATAGAAACAAAAAGGCAAGTTTCTCAGGTCAAAGAAAAAAAAGGAAAACAATCAAGTCCCCAGTCGAGTCGCCATTTTGTCACGCGGAATGAGTCGATCTTGTGGACAAGATAGACCTTCCTAGAATCTAAAGAAGACCTAGTGACAAGCAAACCAACCAGACACTATCTTTCTCTAAATGTGCTTTTATAAATAATGGCAAACAAGTGTGTTTAGGGCCTACGTTATGTCCAACACAAGTTTGGGGATGCCCTCGCTCCTTTGATCCAAATGAGTTTCTTTGTCGCGAACCTGCAAACACAAACAAGGCAAACAAATTAAATAGCACCTGAAAAGCCAATATCATAAAACATATTTAACATGAAAGTCAAGGAGTCCATGAAACGAATAACACGAGATACTTGTTGAGAAAAATGAGTCTGATTGTATTAATTAAAAAGGAGAAGAACTTTACAACCTTTGCCTTGACGTTGTACAAGCTCCTCCCAGGGTCCAACAAGAAGTCTCCTCTACTTTGACAAGCTTCACTCACTCCCCAATGAAGCCAAAAAGGTATGTGATCTCTCCTCTTAAGCTCAAATAGGAAGTCTTGATTTCACTAGCATTTACCCTCAAAAGTTCAGCTTCTAACCTCCCCAACCACTGACCCAATGCCTCAATTATAGTGCAATGGAGATCAGTTACCAGGTCCTCCTTCAAAGGGATAGAATCCCCCTTCAAAGGGATAGCTCCTCCTAACAAGGGATTAGCTCCTTCTCTTTTGGGATGCATGAACCACCTTGGAGCGAAAAATCCACATCAAAATTCCTTCTAGAAACATCTAGAATTAACCCAAAGTGAGCTTGTTACGATAAAAATTGCGCCTTTTGACTTTCACAGGGGTACGCATCCTCCCCTTTACAGACAGAGCGTATAAGTATGCAAGTAATATGAACAAAGGATGCGGGCCCGCAGGCAAAAGTGATAGAAAGTGCGGAACAAGAGTTACATTGTTTTTTGATGTCTTTCTCTCATTCCCAAAGCTTATTTTGAAGAGCTGAGGTCTGAGACTTACTTAGGAGGTCAGTACAAGTGATGATAGACCCATACTGACTGCAAATAATCAAGGTGACGATATTTTGTGTAACACCCCTGATTGACTATATGGGCTAGTTGTGGAAAGAATATAACACAACCCAACATGTTTATTATCCACAAAATATGGAAGATAAACTTAGACTTCTAACCTCATTGGAGGAGTTACGAGGAAGGCATCCAGGTATCCCCTGGATTTTAGGAGGGGACTTCAACATGATCCGATCTCTCATGGGAAAAAGAGGGGGAACCAGATCACTAGGCAAAGATTCTATAGCATTTCAGAATTTCATAAATAACATGAAGCTTGTAGATACAAAAACAAGTAATGGTATCTTTACCTAGAATAATAAGATGGGAGGAGCAGCTCAAGTGGCCTCTAAACTGGATAGATTCATTATCTTAGAGGACCTCATTCTCACAGGCCATAACTTAGTAGAAATGCTACTTCCTTTTGGAGGCTTAGATCACTGGCGTATTCAACTTGAAGCATCCTTTATATGAAATCCAAGAAACAAACCTTTCCAGTTTAAAAACATGTGGCTTACCCATCCTAAATTCATCAACAATATTGCAAGATGGTGGACAGAGGATACACAAATACAACGTACTAAAATGTTCCTTCTGCAATAGAGATTGAAACACGTTAAACAAAGGCTAAGATATTGGAATAAGAAGGAATTTGGCAATATATTCGAAGCCAAAAATGTATCAAAATAGAATCTACAGGAAATTAACCAAACCCTCATTACAGAGGCCTTCACTGAGGAGAGTAAGGAAAATGCTGATTATTTTCAACAAGAATGGGAAGGATTTTGCAAGCAAGAGGAGATTTTTTGGAAACAAAAATTCTAGGGTGCAATGGTTAAAAGAAGGAGAAAGAAATACAAGGTTTTTTTCACAAATCGACCATGGACCATAGGTCACAAAACAAGATTTCCAAAATCAAAGATACTCACGGAAAACAGATCACTACACACCAAGAAATAGAAATTGTTCTGGTTAAGCACTTCCAAGGCATAAATAAGGAGCCCCACATAGATAGATGTCAATTTATCAAGGATTTCACTAAGCACATTCCTAAACTAGTGACAAGAGAAGACAATTATAATATTAACAGGCCAGTGAATGGAGAGGAAATTAGCGAAGTTATCAATGAAATGAAAAATGGAAAAGCTCCAGGTCTAGATGGCTTCAATGTTGACTTCTTCAAAGCATGCTAGGAAATAGTCAAGCATGACATCCTTGATGTGGTGGAGGACTCAACGAAAAACAAAATTGTTTTGAAAGCGCTTAACTCCTCTTTCATAGCCCTGATTCGAAAGCAGGAGAATGTTATCACACCTGACAGCTTCAGACCCATAGCATTATGCAATGTGGTGTATAAAATTATTTCAAAAGTAATTGCGAATAGACTTAAGTCTCTACTCCCAACTCTCATGTCAGAAGAGCAAACTGGATATGTGGAGGGTAGACAAATTCTTAATAACATCATTCAAGCTCATGAGGTGGTTCACTCACTTAAGAGTAATAAGCAGGTAGGTATGATCGTTCAACTTGACCTAGAAAAGGCATATGATAAGCTGAGCTAGACTTACATCAAGGAAGTACTAATAGCATATGGCTTTGGCCATAACTGGGTAAGATGGGTAATGGCCCTTGTAACCACCCCAATTTTTTCTATCCTACTAAATGGTTCACCATAAAAGACCTTTAAGCCCTTGAGAGGACTCAAACAAGGTGATCTGCTCTCACCCTTCCTCTTTATTCTTATGATGGAAGGTTTAGGCAATGCGATTAAATATGATAAAGGAGAAGGAAGAATCGAGGGGCTTAAACTCACTTTAAATGGGGATGCCTTGACCCATCGACAATTTGTGGATGACACCATGCTATAGGGTATACCCACAATCAAGGAAGCTCAAGCCTTCAAACAAATCCTCGAATTTGCTATGGCTGCAGGGACAGAGGTAAGCCTATGAAAATCAAAGGTTATTTTTTTTAATACTAACATTGCTATTCAGAGAAGCCTCACCAAAATTCTAGGCTTTCAAAGGGATATGCTTCCCTCCAGATATCTGGGAGTACCTTTAACAGACAAACCTCTCAACAAGGCAGTTTGGGAACCGATTACTAATAAACTTCAGGACAAAATCAAGAAATGGACTATCAAATCTTTGAATATAGCAGGTTGGTTAGTGCTTTCAAAATCTATCTTTCAAACTATCCCCATATTCATGCTCTCAGTTCTTCCAGCTCCTAAAGGAGTAATGCAACACATCAGAAATATCCAAAGGGATTTTCTTTGGGGTAAAGGGGAAGAGAAAAAGAAATGGGCTTTGGTAGCTTGGGATAGAATATGTAAGCCTAAGATATATGGAGGTTTGGGAATTGATGACCTTGAAACACTTAACAAAGTCTTGGGGGCAAAACTATGGTGGATATGGCTAAAAGAATTGGTTTCCCCTTGGGCCAAAGTATGGAAATAGAAATATGCAAGCAATTGGAAAGAAAGGGATTACATTAGGATGAAGGGACTCATCAAAGGCTCCCACATTTGGAACAAAGCATGGGAAAATAGAACCATAGTTCAGAAACATAGTTTCTGGGAAATCAAAGATGGAAACCTCGCTTGTCTTTGGGAGGATAATTGGCAACAGGAACCTAGACTATTAAAAGAAGAATTTGTCAACCACAAAAATGAAACTGACAATAAAGGATTACTCAAAGTAAATGACTTTTGGGATCGGGAAAGGAGTGATGGTAAATGGAGGAAATGGAAGAACCTAGGGTATAAAGATGACTCCCCATTGAAAGCCCAAGCATAAGCTCTAACAGTCATCTTGGAATAGAGAAATATTGTAATATCAACATCTTTAGATCAACTAAGATGGGGTAAAAACAATGAAGGAAACTTTAACCTCAAAGAGGCCAAGAAAATAGCCCTGGGGATACACCTCCCAAATCCTGATAAGGTATGGAAGGACCTATGGTAGAACTAAAACTGGATGAAAATTAAATTGTTCATGTGGTTAGTGCATCATAAATAAATTCTGACTCGGGAAAATCTTAGGAAAAGAGGGGTAGTTGGACCATCCAGCTGCCAGCTATGTGAATTATAGGAAGAAACTATGGATCACCTCCTCAACCTTTTCCCTTTCACCTCCACCTTATGGGATTGGGTGGCTTCAATCTTTAGACAAACAAACAGGAACATTGGCAACATTACCAGTACTTTGAAGAGTTGGAGGAAACATTTCTCGACAAATGAAATAATCAACAAAGAGTGGGCTTTAGTTCCAGGCTTTATAATCTGGGATGTCTGGAAAGAGCGCAATAATAGAATATTCACAAACAATATTGAGTTACCACAGAGCATCATGACTTAGATTATAAGACAACTCAAAGAGACTATAGGAACCATTTTAAAAAAATTGCCTATTAACCAACCTCAAGATCAGGATGAGCAGATACTTCTAAATTTGGGATTGTAGGGGCTCACCCCCAAGGGCAACAACAAGACAATAAGTAATGTTACAGCTGATAAGGAATTATGGCGACCTCCACCCCAGGGTTATATGAAATGAAACATAGATGGAGCCTCAAAATGAAACCCGGGATTGGGTGGGTATGGAGGAGTCATAAGAGATGAAAGAGGTTTCATAAAAACCATCTTTCACTATCATTTGGGGAAGGCCACCAAAAATATGGCAGAGCTCATGGCCATGGAACATTTCCTAGAAATCCTAAGGGACTCAAATTTACATAACATCATAATTGAAGCTGATTCCGAATTGATAATTAATTCGGTCAAGAAAATTGGTAATGGATCAACACAAGATAAATTGTCAAGACACTAGAGGTTACTACAAGACTATCAACGCATTCAATCCCACTTGCAAAACATGAGAACCATTAGTTTATCCATGTACGAAGAAAAACCAATAAATTAGCAGATATCTTGGTAAATGAAGGCGTGCTCTGTTCAAAAACCAACATAATATATGACTGGACAGGGACACCCCCAGGACATTTGAGGGAAGAATGTTCCAGACAGACAACCTTAGACAAAGAGCTCTATCAGAGCAGGGAGAATAAGCAGGATGAAGATTATGGGAGACAAATAAATTTGGTTCACAGGGGATATTAGTACAAAGAAAAGTGTGTGAAGGAGGGTAAGTTTCCATTGGACTTTCGAGTGGGAAATTGTTCCTGGAACCTTATACATCAATGGTGCTCATACTGAAGAATACATACAAGATTAGGCAGGCTGAAGATATAATTATGGACCCTAATTACATCAAGATTAGAACACAGACCATGTTTCATTGGGACCCGGATGCAGATAAAAGGGCAGTAGGTCAGCGTAATCACAACAATCCTATGCATTTCTTGTCGAAAACAACAAGATAACAAGGAAATCAATCCCAAAATTATATAGGTGGGAGATTAATACAGCTTCGGGTCTGAAGCAATCGTTAAATTCTATGCTAGTCCCACGGATGCATCAAGATCACGCGTAAGCAATGGATTTTAGGCAGATAAAGTGCTCGAAGGTTAGAGTCCCAATTGGACTCGATATACTTATTAAACATGGTTCATTGGGCTCATTGGGTTCGAATTGTTGGTTAAAGGGTGTGCTTGTTAGGCACCCAATATAAGTCACAGCCGTTAGATTTGTGAAGGAGGATTGAACAGTCTTAGAAGGATCAAATAGTTTGGTGGGCCCTCGGCCCATTGTTTGAGATTATGTCTCGGGATCTTGGATTTGGTGGGTCATACCCCTTTCGTCTTTATGTAAATTTTGTTTAGATTTGTAAATAAAATATTAGAAGGATCTACTCTTGCTTAAGAAAAAACAAAAAGATTTATCTATCGTCAAGCAGGCTTAAAATCAAATCTAAAGATTGACTATAGGAAAATTAACAAATTTGCTAGATTTGGGTTATTAAAGAAAATCATTTTAATTATGGGATTGTGAATTGCTTAGTGTTTGAATTTCATGGTTCTTCATGGTTTTAAAATTTTCAAAATTTAATTGCTAGAATATTTTTGCATGCCAAGGTTTTGATATTATTTTTTTTTGTGTAAATCAACATATTATATTAGATCAAAATACATATATTACAAAAAGTCTGCCCAATCAGACAAAAGAAAACCCTCCTACTAAGCGCTTGGTCAAAAAACAACCACAGAACCTCGGGGCACACCACGCAGGGCGGCAGAGGGTTGGGGTTCGCCAAAATTAACAGTGTTTCGACTAGGCTTCATACAGATCTGAGGGCAACTGTAGTTGTGCCCAGAGCAAAAATCGACAGATCCACAACCAAACATTAAGAAAAACACCACGTAACCAGATATAATAGACAACTAAGACTCAATACACGTTCAGAACTATGTAATTCTTGGAGGTATACGACACAGACGACGCCTTAGCCTTGCCCGCCTGAGATGGCGAAGGAAGAGTGCTCTAGTGGTCGCCTATGTGCCCCTCCGTATTTTCCCCAGGATTCCTGGCATCTTGATTAATAGTGTGCCACAAAAGACTGATGAGGACAGTGAGTTTTTTTGAAACAGTGTCAAATTGTTGTTCTAGACTGCTTATCTTGAATTCCAAACTCTCCAGAATTGCCATATGCTCCTCTGTTGTAACCGAAATTGTCTGTTGAGCTTGCCGCACTTGGTTGGCGTAATCCCCCTGCATGCTAATGGCCTTAGTAAACATAGTTTTCATCCTCCACATCTCGGCTTGCGTCTGCACATATTGAGTAGCTCGCGTAGTGGTTGTGCCAGGATCCTGCACCCAGTCCATATCCTTCTCCACCTCCTGAGCTTCCAAATTCTTCTCCTCTTCAGTCACGATGGCCTCCAACTCCTCAATTTTCCGCTTTTCTTTTTGTGAGGTGCAAGTCTCAGAAGCTTCCCTGGCTCTTTTCAAGTCTTGGTTAGTCGAAGCATTTTGGCTCCCCTTACTCGCCATTGTCTTAACTACACCTGACTGGTCGCTCTATGCACTGAGGATTAGGGAGAAGGTTTTCCGCTTGCAGCTCGAAGAAACAATGGCCTTTCTGTTGCCAGGGCTTACGATTAAATAGATGAAATTGGGAGAGTAACCGGGCATTTTCTGGCCTATCCCTTGTTGCTTGCATGTCTTTTCATCATTATTCTTGGTTGATGGTTTGTGTTTCCGGTGATGATCTGATGTCCTGCTCCTGTGGTCACCTTTCTTGCTCTTCTCCGTAGCGTTCGAGGTGTCCCATCTCCCGTATGGGCATTGGCGGCGCTCATTTTTTGTGATCATAGTTCTAATAGGCCTTACCTCCTTCTGCTTGAGCATTGAATGCTCCTGTCCAATCCGTCCTTTGGTCTCTTGCGAGCCCTTAATTCTCCCCGCAGTACGCATGATTCTCATCATCATTTCATTATGCCTGCCGAGATCACCGCCTTTTCGATCCTACCTTTCATTCATCAAATCCTCCCTCGAGAGCAGGGTGCATTTAATTTTTAATTCCGGGCAGATGACGTCCTGCCAATAGCTATCCAAAATATTGGTGGGGTTCTTTATCCCAACGTTTGCCAGATGGTTCGCTACTGCATTGGCCTTGCGGCGAACAGCTTGAAAAACTAAACCTTTCAGCTACCCCAAGTGTTCAACTATGTTTTTTGTCACTTTCGCCAGTCGCCAGTGTTGTGTGACCTTACTTGCCTTGGCTCCCGCATACACCCTTCTGGCTTTTGTAATTGCAAGCTGGGAATCCCCCTCAACTACTGCAGCTCCCGCCTGTAAATTTCTCAGAATTATGAGACCCTATTCCATTGCTGCGAACTCCATCTCATTGTTCGTTCCTTCCCCTAAGGCTCTGTTGTAGATGTGCATAATTTCCCCTTCGCTATTCCTTGTAATGCCACCAATGCCAGCGATTCCTGGATTACCTCTCGATGCGCCATCGAAATTTAGCTTGAGGAAGCCTGAAGGTGGCCGCTTCCAGATGCTTAGTGAGGTTTTGGGATCCTATTGGCGATTCACTACAGCCACATTTGCTCCATTATCCAGGTTAAAGGATTTCAATATTTTTAAGTCTCTGCTCGAAGCTTTACTATCTTGCTCTGTTTTTCTTTTGACAAGAACCAACTGTCTTATATTTTGTTTGATAATATCTATAGAGTGATTTATGTCCCTGGTTTCGTTTAAGAATACTCTTCTGTTCCGTTGTTTCCAAATTGTCCATGTAATAAACCCTGGTATTATTTTCCAAATTATATTTACCCTTTGATTACCGGAGAAATTGCCTCTCCAATTCTTGATGGAATCTTGGATGGACTCTCTGGTTCTATTTGTTTGCTGCAAAGTATTTTCCACCCAATTCCATAGTATGTTTTCCATTTCGCGTGTATTGAAGAGATGGTTCATATTTTCTCTTCCTTGTTGCATAAGGGACACCTTGAAGGGCCGAAAAAACCTTTCTTGCGGAGATTTTCCCAAGTCAAAGTTTTTTTGTGCATTAGGAGTCAGAGGAAGGTTCTAATTTTTGGCCAGAACTGAGAATCCCAGACCTTGCTGCTCCATGGAACCTTTTCAACCTGCTCTGAGTTTTCGATACAGTTTCTGGCTTCTCTGAGCATGAAATTGCCCCCGCCTTGCTTTGCCCATCTTAGTTGGTCGCTGTCACTCGCCTTCCTTATTCTTCTTTTATTTAATATAGTTTGCAGGTTTCTAACATTGTTGTTTACCTCAGTTGTGCTCTCTATTTCGCTGATTACCCAATTTCTCCATTCCGAGTCCCTGTTATTAGGAGTCCAATAGTGATGGACCGTTGTTTTCCCATGCTCTTGATAGTTTCTTTGCAGTTCTACAAACTCTGGCCTTTCTAACTTAGGGAGTTGTTGCCAAGAATCCTCCTAGAAGAATGTCGTTTCCCCATTGCGAATTTCCCAGAAGTTGTTCTCCTGTATAATTTCTCGATTTCTCCTTGCTAGGTTCTAGACTGGGGACCCTTCTAGATTCTCTTGCATTCTAATTAAATCTTGGATACTGTGCGTTGGAGCATATTTCTCCTTCCAGTGTCTAGCCCAAGGAAGATTAGGTTCTTTCAGCCATTTCCACCAAAGTTTGGCCCCATAGGCTCTATTGATAGTGAATGGGTCAAACAGGTTTAACCCTCCTAAATGCTTAGGTTTGCATAATTTATTCCATGCCACTAGAGCCCATTTCCTCTTCTCTTCATTTCCTGTCCATAAGAAAGTTCTCTGTATCACTCTCATTTGCTGAAGGACTCCTTTGGGAGCCGGGATTATGGAGAGCATATATTGTGGAATAGCTTGCAGAACCGCTTTGGTTAGAACTAGCCTCCTTGCAAAATTGAGGGGCCTATGGGTCCAGTGATGACATCTCTTCTCCAGGTTAGCTATGATCTTCTCCCAATGAGTTTTTTTCCAAGGTTTATTTGTTAAAGCAGCTCCTAGGTACCTCGAGGGTAGACTGCCTCTTCAGAAGCCTAGAATGCTCGAGAGATTCTTCTGCACAGCTAAATGCGTATTGAAAAAGAATATAGTGGATTTAGATAGATATGTTTCCATACCTGAGGCTTTGTTGAAAATATTCAGGATCCTTTTATAGCCCTGGGCTTCTTTGACTGTTGGAGACCCATGTAACATTGTATCATCAACAAATTGCTGATGAGTGGTTACTGGAATGGAGGGCAGGGGCTGCAGTCCTTTGATCTTTCCTTCCTCTTTAGCACTTTGAATGAGTCTGCTTAAACCTTCCATCAAGATAACAAAAAGGAAAGAAGATAGTGGGTCTCCTTGTCTGATTCCTTGTGATGGGGAGAATTGGTCGGCAGGGGCACCATTTACCAATATAGAAAATCTGGTAGATTTGATTAGGGCTAAAATCCATTTTATCCATTGATTGGCGAACCCGAAAGCCGTTAAGATAGCTTCTAGGTAATTCCAGTTGACTTTATCATAAACCTTTGATAAATCAAGTTGCATCATCATGCCTGCTACTTTCCTGGAGTGAAGTGTATGAATCATTTCCTGTGCAAGAAGGATGTTGTCCAAAATTTGTCTTCCTTCCACATATCCCGATTGTTCCTTTGAAATGAGGCCCGGAAGAATAGGTTTTAGTCTATTTGCTATGACTTTAGAGATGATATTGTAAATAACATTGCACAAAGAAATAGGTCGGAATTTCGCAGGGGTGTTGGCTTCCTCTTATTTTGGAATTAGGGCTAGGAAAGTAGAATTTAGAGATTTGAGAATTGAGGCAGAATGCCGAGAATCCTCCACCACTTCCCAGACCTCATCTTTTACAATTTCCCAACAAGCCTTGTAAAAATTCATGGTGAAGCCATCAGGCCCAGGTGCTTTGTCATTTGGCATATCCTTCACCGCTTCCTCCACTTCTTCTAAGGAGATTTCTCTAGTTAATGCAAGGTTTTTCTCATTGTAGATTGTTTTGGGAATAGATTTGATGAGTTCAACAATTGCTTCTGTTCTGTCTACACTAGTTTCTTACCTATGCTGTTGAAATGCGCAGGAAGCAGCGTAGAAATTCCTTGATGATTCTCAATAATGTCCCCTTGTTCGCTTTTGAGACTGAGGATTTTATTGACACCCTTGTAGTCCAGTGCTGATATGTGAAAGAACTTGGTGTTCTGTTCCCCTTCCTTGAGCCATTGGATCCGAGACTTTTTCTTCCAAAGGATCTCTTCCTGCTAGAAACAGAACTGCCATTGTTGCATTAATATTTTTTCTTTGTTTATAGATTCTGGGTCGCTATCTCTAATAATCCAATCTTTGTGAATTTGCTCTAGCTGCTCCTCTATCTTGGCTTTTTCTTTGAATATGTTCCAAATACTTTTTTATTCCATATTTTGATTTTATTTTTGATGTGTCTCAATTTACCTTGAAGTTTGAACATTTTGGATCCTCTGATATCCAACGGCTCATGCCACCACTTCTCAACAAGTTGAGTGAAGTCTGGATGATTGAGCCAAAATTTCTCAAATCTAAATGGTTTATTTCTAGGAGTGCCTTGTATAGTAGCCATCAGAGAAATGGGCCAATGATTCGACCCTCCACTAGGTAGAATGTCTGATTCTACTATTACTCCCTCCAACAACAGACTTTTAGATATTAGAAATCTATCAAGACAAGAGGCGATTTGTCTCTCACCTCCCCTTCTGTTGTTCCAAGTGTAGGCCCCACTATTGGGGTGGATACCCACTAATTTAGCTGTGTTGATAAAATCTAAGAATGCTTCAGAATCTTTGTTGAGTTTCCTGATTCCTCCCTTCTTCTCTGATAGTGTAGTTATCATATTGAAATCCCCCCCTATGATTGCTTTCGCTCTGGGATATCTGAGCTTCAGATTCAATAAAGTTCTTAGAAAAATGTATTTATCTTCTAACTTTTGAGGCCCGTAATCATTGGTACACAAATAGGTCTCTGAATTTCCTATCACTTGAACTTCTATGGCTATAAAGTGTCTGGTGGCCTAAGAGGAGAGGATTTTGATTACATGTGGATTCCACCAAGTGACTAAACCTCCCTCCCATCCATGACTAGCGGTTTCCATATATTCCATTTGTCTACCCAGCTTTTTGCTCGCGTTTTAATAGTATTACTTGCACATTTGGTTTCTTGCACAAATATAATATCAGGTTTCTCCATTTGGACCTTCCTCTTTAGCAGTCTATGTTTTGTTTGGCTATTGATCCCTCTAACATTCCAAGAGATGACTTTCATTTTAACACATAAAGAATTAGGATCTAAGAGAAAACGCTTCTAGAGCTTTCATATTACCAGAGTTTAAGAGAAATTGTCCCATTTCATGCAGTGCCTCATTGTTGGATCTACATCCTCTATTCTTCCTTTGTTTGCAGCCGGTGGATGTTTGAAGTAAGCTTTTTTTTCGGAGTCCCATTCCTTTTGTTATGCCTAGATTGCTGTGAATATTTCATTAATTTTCCTAACTTCTTCTTCCAATATGTTTTCCATCCCCTTCTTTCTCCAGTCTTCCACCATATCTGGTAGATTAACTCCTTCCTGTTCTAATACCTCATTGAGCTCCATTTCCTCACTGCCTATGTCACTTATGAGCATCTCTGAATCCTCATCTGCTCCTTCTATGCCTTCATGATTTTTTTTTTCAGTAATGTTTTGAATATTTTCCTCCATTACTTTGGTTGCCACTTTTGTTGTTGTTTTGTTTGCTTCACTAGTCTTGTGATCCTTATTATGTTCCTCTGAGTCGGTTTTAGTTTCCAACACTTCAAAAGCATTACTAGTGTTACCTTGTGTTGCGCTTGTTCTGATTGGTCGTTTCCTGTTTTCTCTCTGTTTTGCTCTCGGTCAAATGAAGGTGTCCCTGATCTTTCCTTCTTGATCCTCCTTGTGTGCTTCCGCTGATTTGCTTAATGGAAATTCTCTGATTAAGTGTCCATGCTCATGGCACTTCCTGCAGTGAAATGGAATTTGCTCATAGTCAATAGCTTGGAAATAGTCCTCATCCCTGTATTCCAGCCACAGACCTTCATGCAATGCCCCCAAAACATCCATCTCCACACAGATCCGAGCACAGGAAGTACATATTCTTTGCACAGTGGCTTCTTAGGCTTTAATAAAAGTCCCTAAATTGTCACCTATTTGTTTTAGAGCAGCATAACCCCAACAGTCTATTGGGAGTGCGAAGAGGCAAATCCAGACTGACACCTACGTGAAAGTTTCTTTCTCTGGTACAAAGTTGGGTTTCCACGGCTTCATATAGAGGCCCGCTGAAGCAAAAAAGTATGGTCCACCATCAAATATTTTGTCCTTGTCTTCTAAATTGGAGAAAACAACTGTAAAAAAACCTTTGGCTCCTAGGTGCAGTCTGACATCACCTTTGGGTTTCCATTGTTGCTTTATCCATTGACACAACGCCCTTTCCATTGGCCACAGTCCCATCAACTTGCAGATAACTGCATGTTCAGTCATGTGTTCTCTGTAGGCTTGAATTTCTGGGTCTTTTAGTACCACCCTTAGGACTTCTGCCATTTTAGGCTTGCATTGGCCTTGAGTCGGCTTATCAGTAAGATTTTCTTGTATGTTCTTCTTCCCCTCGCTTTCTTTTTCTGGAGCAATATTCTCATTGTCTTCTTTCTCCTTCTCTTGTTTATTCTCCTGTGCGGGATGAGCCTGTGCTTCCTTCGTTTTGTTTTTACTGTCTGCTCTTCAGTTGCTTTCTTTCCCTTTCAACCTTTGAGTATTTTGTTCCTCCTTGTCCCCGTTTTCGCTTCTTCCCTTGCTGGTTCCTTCCTCTTTCTTTGACCTTTCATACCCTACTATTTGCAGCCCTTCCTGTGCTGATTGTTTGTGCATGATTATCTGTTTGTATGTGGGGGTCCCTATGGACCCCTCGTTTACCATCTGTCAGGTCAGGATCTGTCCCCTCCTGAAAAGCTCTGCCACTCTGACCCTGTTCCTGTCTAGTTTCAAACCCTAGGTCTGAAAAATCTGTGAACTATAACCTCTGTTTTCCCCCACTCCCGCTCTCCAGATCTTTTTTTATTGCCAAGGTTTTGATATTATTGTTCACGATCATCAATTCTATTAATTTTAAAAATTTCTCTCAATAACTTGTTTTTATTTGGTTTATGGTTAACTGAACATTAAGACACTCAGCTGAAAACCATTTCTATCTTGTTGTTGTCTCTAATTTTTCTTAATTTTTAGATCTATCCATCTCGATTAACGATGACTTGTTTCACATTCATCAATTTTCTCATCCTTAATTATCTTAGAGCCTTTGTTCCACAAGTTATCCTCATTCATTCTCCCTAGGGACTACCCCCCTTGACTTGTCTAGGAGAGAGTCTAAATAGAGTGAGTAAGGATTAGAGTGACAACCCTTATTTTGAGCGTTGTCGTGGTGCCTAGACACTTTGTGTGACAACATTTTTTGGTATCGATTCTAGGGACCAATTTATTTGACCTTGGCTTTACAACATTCATATTTCCTCTTTATCTTTCATATTCTCATTTCATCTTTTTCATTGGGCCGTCAAATGACAAAACATTTTCTGGCAACGTTGTCAGGGATAGTTTTTCTATCCTTGGTTCTCTTAATCTCTTCTCATCATTTTATCCTTTTCATCTTCACCCATTTGTCTTGCTCTCATTTTCCTCATATCATTTTCTGTTCATCGCTGGTGTCTAAGTTAGATTCTTATCTGAGTGGAGACTCCACTTCCTTCATCTTCTATAGGGGTGTGTACTAGGAGGAATCCAAGTAGCTTGCATAATCCTGCTCCTGATCCTGAAAAGGATCTAAGAGTTGGATACACAAGCTCTCTTCTCATACACCCATTGACAATCTTAGCCAGGAAGCTCTCTCTTACATCCATTCACTCTTATTTAATCCTCTCGTTCTGGGCATCATGAATATCTACACTCTTTTCAACTTTGCTAACATCCAAGGTTATCCCCATGAACTTCCTAATAATGGTCTAGACAAGTTGCCCGCTTTCCAGGGAAATAATGCAAATCTGTTAGAAATCATTTGTATGTTTTTCAAACTTAGTGGGCTAAATTTTCTTATGCTCATAATTATGAGTATCTACAAATGAAATGATTTCTCATGACTTTAGAAAATTATGTTATGGAATGGTTTAGGGATAGGGCCAATGATAGTTTTGATTCATTTGATTCCCTCATTAATTCTTTTTAAAGAGAAATTTGGTGATAAGAAGGAAGATTGATTTTTAGCAAAAGCCATTAGCGTCATTAAAAAGAAAGAAAATGAGACATGTGAAGAATTTAATAAAAGGTTTAATGGTATGATTAAAGAGATATATGTTGATTACAAACCAAGTGATAAAATCCTTCTAGAATATTATCTTGATGCTTATAATCCTGACACTTCTTATGAATTAAGGAGGTCCAAGCTTGGTGACTACAAGGCTTGTCAAATAACATCTAAAGGGATGGAAAAGGATAAGAAGGCTTCTAGTAAATATGAGATTCTTGGGTTTGATAGATTTGTTGTCAAATTAAATGAACCTAAAGGGAAATAAAAGGAATTTGAAGAAGAACCTATGCAAAATTTGCTTAAGAAAGTAGAAAATATGGAGTTAAATCAAACTAGGATGATTACTGATCATGCTAAAGAAATAAGTATATTAAAATCTAGGTTGACTCAAATGGAAAGAGCTAAAATGAAAAATCCTTAACCTAGGTGTCAAAATAGTAACAATAATTATAGTAATTGGAAGAAAAAGGGTCAAACCAGTGAGCATAGCCCTCCCAATCCTATTGAAACTAATAATCTTATGGAGGATACCTCGCCTTACTATAGGGCCTATGATGAGCTTCATGAAGAAGCTACTTGTCCTATTATCAAGAGAATCATGCACCATGGGATGCTTGGGACAAGTAACCCAATAAACGTGGTTGGTAAAGAATATCATCTATCACAGGAAAATTGGGAAGAGGTTAAGGGAAATAGTCAACTTGTCAAACCTTTTACATCTTCACATAACATTAATAACATTTGCCAAGAAACTAATGTATTGGTTAAACTTCTTAGTGAGGAGCCTCGTCCTGAGTGAGTTCTTGAAATCACTAAGGACAAGGGGTTAACTTATTAGAGAAGAAGTAAAAATGATAATCAAGCTAATTCTCAAAGTCTTAACATTGGCTCAGCTAGTTCTTGGTTTAATAACTCTAAGTTTTGGTTCCTATCAACGAAATAGTGAAGATCCCTTCCTAGGACACCAAGTTACTAAGTGCTATTAGAAGTACCCAGGTGATTGCAACTCAAGAGGAAACTCCTGAGGCTTTCTACTGAGGTGCTCCCTGTATTTGCAAAGTATGGAATTTGATAACAAAGGGAGTTCTCCTTTTTACATTACATTACTTGTTAATAATTATCGGTTATATAATTGCATTCCTTACTCTAGTGCTTCTACTTGTGTGATGACTAAGAGAGTCATGGAACAACTTAATTTAAGGATATCTAGGCCTTACTACAACATATGTGCCATGGATTCGAAGAAAATTGAAGTTAATGCGTTAATTAAGTACCTACAAGTCCATCTGTCTTTGTACCCTGATATCATGATTGTAATAGACATAGTTATGGTTTATGGTCTTGACGCTTGGGGTATGTTGTGTTAGCACTTGAAATTTCACCTCAGGCTGAGAAAGGCAAATCTCAAAAGCTACATCAAACCATTCAGCCTCGTAGCTAGCCCTATGGGGCAGGAGAAGGCTCTCTCCGGTCTATCTCGTAAAATCTTCAATGGATGAGATGACCAATAAGGTAACACTGATATTAGGCTAGTAAACTTATAAAAGAATTTGATTTTGGGATTTTTGGGTTTTTGGTGGCAAGTTGAGGAGAGGGCAAATTTGGCTGCGGGGATGGGACACAGTTTCTGCAAGGGAGTCTTTGGGGCGAGGTAGGAGGCCGTGCTGATGGCTTTGACTGAAGTGAATGGTCAGGAATGAAATAGAGAAGGCTAAAGAGAGAAAACAATGAATTTGAATTCTCTTTAAACAGTAGAAAACATCAAAATTAAACAAACTTAAAAGCAGAGCATGACAAGCATGAATTCTTACTTTATCACTTCATTTGTTTAATATGCAGAAGTATATAAGGAAAATGAAACACATAACAAAGCTTACAATGACTGAAGAAACACACCATCAACACATGAGTCCACAAGAATCCCAAATATGACTGCAAAACCCTGGTCTTCCTTGCCAAA
>APFE030658135.1:0-22006 GCA_000404065.3 Pinus taeda
TTTTTTGTGGATTTAGGAAATGGAATTTGAGCTTGCAAAAATGCCATTTGCATCCTTCCTCTTTCACTCTTGAAGGGAGAGAGAAGCCTATGTTGAGAAGTGGATGCCTGTTTCCAGAACTAATAGTAAACTTGAGATTTAAGACTTTCATTATTTTTCTTCATGTCCAAAAATGTTGAGAAAATATTAGTATCCCCTACGGAGTTGGTCTCAGCTGATTGGATAATCTCCATAGGTTTAGTTTTAGAAGGAGTCGAAGAAATGGAGGGAGGCTTGGGATCAGTGGTCCCTGCTGATGAAACATATTCCAATTATCCAAGATAAATTATATGTGGTGGCTTGCTTCTTGATGACATTGAAAGCCCGATTTTCACGTTCTTTTGCAAGATATAATACTCTTTACCTGGTTTTGTGGCTGACTGAGTTTCTTCTCTACCTCTTTTATGCTGAGTGCTCTATGTAGCTAGAGTTTTTGTCTAAGGATTTGATACAACATGTTCATCAACTTCTATGAGAGTACCTTTAGACCGTTTCTCCTGGTTCATGAACTTCTCCAATTCTGGCCTGCGAGTATGGTTGTAACATTGTCCCTTCAATTGCACTCTGAGAGCTGAAATAATCCCAAAAGGATCACAAGACCATGTGAATCTTGGTTGGAGGTTCATGTTCTTTAGCAATCTATCTACTTATGTACCTATAGACCTAGTGTAACAGATAAAACTCCCTACTTTGGCTTTGAGTTTAAACTGTGATTTCTTCTTTACTGAGACAAAATGGACTTCATCAATATTTATCATTTCCCTGATGTATTCTAGTGAGAATATTATCATTGCCACATACTTAGGTAGTTTGTATGGAGCCAACTCACTGCCATAGATCCTGATCTCAATGTAATTCTGGTATAGGTAGTAGTCACCAATCTTGACTTGCTCTAATAGGTGTAGTGTCTTTTTAATTTCTTCTCCAATTTCAGGCTCTTCCTCGCTATCGAGTTATTGGATAACTGGTTATATGAAGGAATCAATGAAATGGGAGAATATAAAATTTAGTGATCCTTCTCTTACTAGATTTGTCCACTGGATCACTAATTTATTCACTCCTTACTCATCTTGTCTATTGAGATGAATAGGCAATAGATCTTTGTATTGAAACACAATTAGATGAATGATAACTGAACTATACCTCAATACTCCTTGTGTTGTCAAATTAATAAATTGTTCATGTATATTACCATCCAGAAAGTGGCTATAACTATACATGAAGGAAGGTTGATAGTCTTTGCTAAATATAGAAAACAACCTAAGGATGGGTTCATCACATTTTTGGTTATTTTCATAACGTAGGAAGTATAATAAGAGAGAGATAATATGTCTAGTAGCTTTAGGGAACATGGATGATGAATATGCAGGATTTCTCTTACGTAATTCAGCATCTTTAGGTAGGAAAAGTTCAATATGAGAGATCTCTGTGGGAAGGTGAGTTTATTGTAGAGGTCCATGAGAGTTGCAGGTGGGAAATGGCAAGGGAATCAGATGAAGGTATCATTAGCATCTGGTTTACGCTCTGAGCATTGACCGTAATTAGGATTTTTCCATCCTGAGTCATTAATGTTCTTTTCATAGGGTCATACCTAGCTTAACACCAAGAGTTTAGATCAAGACATTAATGGGTCTTAGGAAAACAAAACAATGGTAGAAGAGTCTCCTAGAAGTGAAGGGAATCCTCTTGATCAGAATATTTCAGTTTTAACCATGAATGTAATTCATAGAAATAAAATTCACATTCGCAGTCAATGATCATGAAATGGTATTCTACAAGTGGCATATGGTCCAGATCAAGGGAGACTGTGTAGGGATTTCCTTCTTTAGTATTCTTCTGTATCTTTGCTTTCGGAGCCATCACTACCTCAGAGGAAACTCAGAAGTTGTTTTTAACCTAAAATTGATAATATTGGAGAAAATACATAGAGAGACAAACTAGTGCTTTTGGTTTATGGACGGAAGCAAAAAGTGGCAAAGATTGTTGCCATGGAGGATTTATAGGTTCATTTTGGCTCAATTAACTATTTTGATCTAGTCGTAGGCACTCAATTTTTAGGGGAAATGAGAATTAATGCTTAATGACTGTTTAAACTGATCATCAGGCACAGCAATGGCTTTAGAGTGTATGGGAAATGATATTATGACGCTACGGGCAGTGAATTGGTAAGTGGAAATGGATGGATGACATGGAGGTTTGTTATTGGACGGATAATAATGGATGCACAAGGCGTAAGAGAAGTCAAAGATGGGATGGAAGAAAGCCGGAAATGGATTTCCGGTGGGGGGGTCACAATGGTTTGTCGTTTCGGGCCTTGGGGGTTCGAAACATTTTGGAGGTGCCACATTTCAAAAAGTGGCATCCATGAAAACTTCTTTTAGGACCCCACCCCCTCTCGTTAACAAGAAATGACCAAGGGGGGGCCGAAAGGCTTCCACCACCATTGATCTCGGAAGAGTGAAGGATCCTCATTGAAAAGAGTGCATTGGTTATCGGCACTCAACGTGTTGTTTTTTTGTTTCTTCCAATATGACCAAAGTTTCATTTGTCACTTATTTTATAATGTCATCAAGATTTATTACAACAATTATATCATAATTAAAGAACGTAAGCATTATTAATCAAAAGTACATTTTCCAAAGTTGCATTTGAGCTAGCAAACTTAATTTATTTTCTAAAGAAAATATTTTTCTTTTATTGTTTATCTATCATTTTCATTTTGCCTTCATTTTTAGAGAAACTAATCTACCATTTTATTTGATATGGACCTACAATAATAATTACTTCTAATATTTTTATTTTCCATCTTCTGTTTGGTCCATATCCTAAATTATCATTTTTTATATGGCATTTTGATTTTTTCTCTAATATCTAACTTATAAAAAACAAGAATGTTATAGCATTGGATCCAGCTGGGGACTACATTCTCCTATAGAATGTAGAGAACTTGTAGATCCATGTGCCTTCTCCTCAGGCTACAGAGTATTTGCCATGAAAATTTCACACTGACATTTTGAAAAGTGAAATAAACTAGAATTTTTACAATGGTGCTAATGAAATCTACTTCAACTTCTCAGTACTGAATGTAATGTTTGAGAAACCTTCCATTAACAGGATAAGTGGAATGTATTCCCTCAAGATTTTGTAGCACAAAATTTATGTTTCCCTTTACTTTAGAAATAGCTAGAGGTCCAAACCATAGGTTCTCAAACTTGCCATGTTTTCCTTCGTCCTCTCTTTTGGAATCCCATCTTATAACTAGATCACCCTCCTTGAAGTCCCTTTCCTGGGCTCTTCTGTGAAAAGGCTCTTCATCTTATTCTGATACTTTTTCAATTTGTATTGAACTTCATCTATGTTCTAATTCAGTTCAATGATTTGATTTATCCTCCTTGAACAATCATCAGGTTCATCAGTTCAATCGTACAACAAATTTAAAATAGGGAATGCCAAATTGGTAGGGAAAATTACATCTTTCCCATAAGCTAACTGAAAAGGAGATTTTCCAATAGATCTGTTTGGAGTAATCATGTTTTCCCAAACTGCATAAATTAGATGAGTGTCCCAACTATTTTTATGATCTGCTAAAGTTTTTCTCATAACCTTTACCAAACTTTTATCGGATGATTCTATAATACCATTATCTTGAGGATAATATGGAGTTGAATGATGTAGTAGAATCTGATATTTCTAGAAGAACTCAATCATTTTGACAATTGAAAATGTTGTGTAATTGTTAGTATCAATTTGGGTCGGGAAACCAAACCTATAGAAAATGTTTTCTTCAATAATTTGATCACTACTAAGTGAGTCATATTTCTTACTGGAATTTCTTCCACCCATTTAGTAAAGTAATCTGTTGTAGTGAGCATCCACCTATGATAATTTATTGAAGTAGGATGAATATCTCCAATAAAATATAATCCCCATTGGAGAAAAGGTGTTGAAACTATTGTTGGGATCAGTGGAAGAGCTACTAGTTTTTGGTTACCAACAAACATTTGACAAGGGACACAACTTTTGACCTTTCCTCTTACTTGTAAAAATAATGTTGGCCAATAGAATCCTGCCCTTAATATCTTATATTCTATTGCTCTCCAAGTATAATGTCGTCCACAAAATCCTGTATGAAACTAATGAATGATACCTTCGGTCCATGATTCTATTAAACATAATAACAGGATGTTGAGTGGGTCCTTCCAATATAAGCAAGTCTCTGCTACTTGTTTTTTACTATCAACCATTTCATTAGACATGGTCTTGAGGATTTTGTATACCCTTCAAGGTCAAAAGGGTCTTTTGGTGGATTCTTCTTAGAGTCATCCCTAAAGTTTTCTTTCTTAGATTTCCATTATTCTAGTGTATTTTTCTTTTCCACAACTAGAATGTGTTTTTCCACAACTATTCCCTCTTTCATATTTTATGCCAAAGTTGGTTTGGTAGCTCTAAAAATGAAGATAGTTGTGTTTGATGGTAGAGCATATATGCACCACTCATTTTGGACCTCATCGCTAGGCTTAGATGCCATTGGTATCATATTCAATAATTTATTGAAGCGAGAGTTGAAGTCCTTAATGGGTTCTTTCGGTTTGGCTTTCAAATTGGAGAGATCATTAATTAGGGTAGTTGTAGATCTATCATCTCCAAATTTAGTTAAAAATTGCTCTTGAAAATCATCCCAACTGTTAATAGAACCTAATGGTAACAAAAAATACCATGATCCTGCCGCTTCCTATAATGTATATGGGAATAATATTACAATTATGTCTTCTCCCACTACTTCATTCAAGTTAATGGAAAACACAAAAAACTTTATATGTTCTTCAGCTAATAGGCCATTATTAGGATTGAATTTTGGTAGCCATTTATGTGGGTGTGCTAGTAGTTGATGTAACAGTCCAGCCATCCTAACATCCCTTGGGTTTGTCCATGGTATTGGAGGATTTTGTGCAATTTCTGGTATGTGGGTAGGGGAAGGTGTAGCATTAGATTTTGAAGGTGATTGGGTAGAGGAAGATGTAGCTCCTATACCTATGTGAATCACGATCTGGAGTGGTGAGGTGGATGATTGATATTGTGAGGGTATAGATGGAATGAATGAAGATGATGATAGGACCTTGCCGTGAGATTCAGATGGTGTTTTCTTAGCTTTCTTGTGGCTTGGCAGAGGAAATTTGAACAAAGGAATTCTGAACTTTTCTCTCTATGCTCTAGTTAATAGTTGAGATGGGGTGAATTGAGAGGTAACAATATCCTGGGATAACTCATCTTCTTCTTGAGATAGCGAAATACCCTATAATTTATGAATCAAATATTGAACTTAAGGGACTTTAGTAAAAGAAGATTGTTTTGGCTTTTCTGGAATTTCAGCGATGGGTTGTATAATTTTCTGTGCAACTTCTCGCTTAGCATCAGGGGATTTGGAAGACTTTCCAGAAGTTGGAGGTGAGGGTGAGGGTGCTTTAATCTTAGAATGACATGTTAATTTAGATTTACTTTCCATTCATAGTCAAGCCCTACTTCTAGTTCTGAAATGTTGAAGCCTCGAAAATCATTGTGTCAACATGGGGGAAATCCACCCAGTCTGGACCTTGGTTGGCATCTCCTTTTCCGTTTGGAGTAGTGGATCCTAATGATCCTCATAAATGGGTAATTATATGGGATCATTTTACCTCCTAACCTAGTCAAATCAACAATTCTCTTAGCTTACTGTATGATTTCCTAATTATATTTATGCTTATGGAGTGAGTTATGTTAGTTATGATGCCATGTTGGCTAACATGTGTTTAATGTAGACTATTGATGAATTTTGAGGTCAAAGTCAAGGATCCAATGGACAAATGGCAGCAATAACTCGAAGTTGAAAAAGGAGAGGACTTACAGTAGGGAATCACCCTCATTTATTACTCCTCACTATGACTTCCCCTTCATTCAGCGTGGGGTACAAGCAGCCAAGTCATGCACTAGAAGGCAGTCGAGCAAGTCGAGGATGAATAATGATTATCTCGAGTTTTGGGAGCCAAGCCTCCCTGATTTTAAGGAAGTTGTTGGTAGCTTCATTTGTATAAGTAGAAAGGCCTAAGGCCTCACTAGTGTAAATTTTTTGTGAGATTTTGTTGTATTTTTTCTTATGTAAACTCTGCTCCAACTTCGAGCTCATTATTTTTGAGATAGTTTCATGTAAGCTTGTTATTGTTTTAATAATAATGACGGATCCCTTTCTGAGCTACAACTGAGTTACTTCATAGGGTTGAAGCTTTTAGGTTAGGGCCCAATGCAAGCAGCCGAGCTCCTCTTTACTTGTATTTCTATGTTTTATTTCAGTTTGTAGATTAGGTTGATGTTAGATGTATTTCTTTTATGGTTAAGAATACGTTGCTTTTCATGATTCAGTAGTTTGCTTCAATTTGTGATTTCTATAGCAGGTTAAGAAGTGATCAAAACAAGATTAAAAATGCTAGCAATAGTGCCTTGGCCTCTCTTCCTTCCTTTGGGACCATGATTTGATGCAAAGACCATCTTGCTACCCCAAAACCACAGATTTTCCTCATTCATAGGACTTCTAGTGTTTGCATCTTTTTAGTGGTTAATAGTCTACTTTTGCTTTGCTTCAGAACTTCTTCATCATGCTCACTTCTTTATCTACAATAGTATTCTTTCATGATTTCCTTTCTTGCAACAGTTATCAGCATTTCCTTCCATAGATCATAGTTTAGACCATTTTGATGCAAAAATTTGTCTCCTAGATGCACTTATTTCATTGCTTGCTTGATCTTATTGGTTGGTTATCAATTGTTTATGGAAAAGATCTCTTCTAGCAGTAGGTCAGCATATCGTCCATCCCATCCTCCATCTGATCCATGCCCTACAGATTTCCCAAGTCTCCCCTAAATTCTGCCCTAGTTTCCTGTATTTTCCATAGAAATTCTTCCTCTCTCTTGATGATTCTTGGTAGACCCTAGGCACCCTAGCACCTCATTCCAACCTTCATCCACCTTCTCCACCCTCTCTCATACCCTCAAAATAGTGAAATTGCTCATGTCATCCTCCTGTAGGCCTCCTATAGTTCCCTATTTCCCTCTTGTAGATTTCCTGTCTCCTCTTGTAGATTTTCCTCTAGGCTTTCTTTTGAAGGCTGAGTGTGGGAAAAGCCTCCATAAGGCCACCTGAGACCTCCTAGGACCCATCGACACCATCCTACATCCTCTCAAGTCCCAAATCCACCCTCCAACGCCACCTATTTGCTGCCACACTCACACACAATAAATTATATGCATGTCAAATTCACATAAAAATACATAAAAATCCAAAAAGATGTGTTTTACTAATTTACATCTGAAAACAACTTAGTTAGATGTTGTTTACTTCCTTGAGTAGGTAATGGCATTCCTTTCATGGTTTTCATAGCGCTTTCTGCAAAAAATTAGGGTTTACTAGGTTTGCATTATATTTCAGTCTTTCTCCTTTTTGTAGTTAGGGTAGTATATGTACAGTAATCTTTCCCTCCTTTCATCAGATATAGAGCTTCTTCTGGGATCCATAGAAGTTGGCTTGAGCTCCTAGTGATCTTGCACCAGCTAACCAAGTGACAACCTGCAGTAAGAATTAGTACTTGTGAATACAGCACCGATGCTTCCAAGTTTGTTACGAACTACCGAGCTGATAAGAGTAAAGTAGGTAGCCTAGGAGTTGTAGCATTATTGCTGCAATACTACTGCTCACCACTTTTTGGTGTCGTTGCCAGGGAAGCTTCAGAGTATTCTATGATTACTGATTTCTTCTATTTTCTATTACAACATTCTTCTAATAGTTTATTTCAGGAAGAGTAGACTAGTCATTTCCTTTCCTTACAAGTTGTGCATTTCCTTGCTTTCATTTCCAAATTCTGCAAATTTCATTTCAGCAAGTTCATTTTATTAGATATCATTTTGGGATTCAACTGCGTTAAGTAAGTCATTCAAACGTATGACCATTTCCATGAGAGGTAGTCGTAAATAGTTACGACTACCTCTCATGGAAATGGTCATACGTTTGAATGACTTACTTAACGCAGTTGAATCCCAAAATGATATCTAATATAATGCACTGCGTAATCCCCCATACTTAAGTTCATTTTAGTTAGTTGCAATTTCTTTTTTTCAATCAATTTTTATTTTTGTAGGTACTATCAGCGTGGGGAAAGAAAGAAACAAAAACAAACCAAAAATATTTCCTGTCATGCCTCGTAGGAATAGAGATAACTGAGGAAAAAATTTTACCCAGTACCCCCACTGCTTCACATAGCCAACCTTCTCTCTTCTTCAGTGGCTGCAATCAAGAAGAACCCTTAGGTAAACATCCATAAATATTTGAAGAACCTACAGTGGAAGAAAAAGAAGAAAAAATTCCTCTGTATCCAATGGCTGAAAATAGAAATGTTGGGGGCAGTACCCTTTCTTCCAACTCATCCATTAAAGGTGAAATTGGAAACATGATGGAAGACTTCAAGAGTGAGATGCTATAGATTCTTTCCATGCAAATTAATACCTTACATATAAAAAGAAAACAAGAGGAATTATAGAGGGCTTTGGCCATTTTTTTCCCTAGATGCACCAGGAGGCATCCCAGGAATGAATGCCCATTGAACTCTATAGAGGTTTCTTCAATCTGTGAAGAAAATCATTCTATAGATATGTTCACTTCCTTGATGGGACTTAAAGTTGTATATCAAGGGGCTGAGGGAGCCACTGAATAGATCTATTACATAAACCAAAGGAGGCTACATGGACCTAGGCCATATCAATAGGGGATGCAAGGGACATATCAAGCATACTACAACCCCATCCATACCTTCTTGGGGCCCCCTTGCTCATCCTTCCTGCTCCACACCTCCTCCTTGGTCCTTCACATCTCCATAGCATGCCCAACTAGCCACCCATTCATTTCAACCCTATTCTTAGCGGCAACCTCGGTGTAATGTATCTCATCAGGGGTGGAGGACCCAATACATCTCTCTTCCAACTCTTCTGCCTCCACCACCTTCCTAACGATAACCCCATCCACATACATCTCAAATACACACTCCCACTCGACTACCTATACCACCATTTCGAAACCCACACATTGAAATAGCTCAACCAATTTACAATGCCGAGGTACAACACTTCCAAACAACTCCTCCTAAGCTCAATGGTATTCACCATAGCTCAGGAAGAGAATTACAGAAAAGAGATTATATTGATATCACTGAAGCATGACATCCAGAAGAAGAGGATTCAAAAGAGATGATCAAAGAACCATGGGCTGCACTTGATGAAGAGAAGACATCAAAATTAGAGATTAAGAGAGCTCCCTCATGGTTACCATCAAATCCTCCATGTATTCAAGAGAAAAATTAGCAAAAAGAGGATGATGTGAAGGTCATGGTAGAAGAAGACATGAAGAATAATCCAGATCAAAAGAAGGACCAACGACATCACAACTATATTGAAATGTGGTTCCATACAGTCACTAAGTTGTAGCATCACTCTCTTCCTCAACTATGCTTGATCCTTTCAAAGTCAAATCATTTGGTCTCTAAAATCCAGGTACATGTCAAAGAATTCATTTCAAGCCTCCACAACATTTTGCCTATCATCTTGACGTCCACATGGCTCCATTGGAAGTATTCTTATACTTGAAAGTGATTTTGCTTTTCAAGTAGGGTAGGATAGGAAAGAAAATAAAAAATAACATAACAAAATAAAAACTAAGGAGAAAACCTCCTTGGAGGCGCCTCAGATTGGCTCATTGATTGAAAACCTCCATGAGGTGGTCAATTGGTTGGAAATAAGAAAAAAAGGAGAAAAAGATCCTAGGCGAAAACCTCCTTTGAGATGCGTAGGTAGACCTACTAGCTGAAAACCTCATTAAGGCGGCTAGTAGACCTAGAAAAAAAAAAGAAAAAAAAAATCCTTGCTCCATGCATGCGTGTACTCTCCAACATCTACAAGCAACAAGAACAAGTTGGTACCAAAGGGAAAATTGGTCAAGCCTAGTCAAAAGAAGTCGAATTTTGACTTTCTCCTATTTTGCTCAAATGCTCCAACAAGGCCAAGGCCATACTAATCCAACACCATCATCTATTCTCACCATCAACCCATCATTCTCGAGCTTCTATCACTCATTTTCGTTGTTGTCCTATAAAAACTACAGTATGCTCTGTTTTACTATAGGATACAAAAATACATAGAGCATAAATTTGTTCTTTCCCTAACTTGAAAACCATGCATTCATTTAAAAAATTGTTTCACGGGGAGATGCATATGGATGATGGTAACATGCTCAAGCAATTTCAACAAATTCTAGCACACGATTACCAAGAAATTGGCCTCCATCACCTTGAGCCAATTTTTCATTTTCTCAATATCTATGCATCCATTTAAAAAACTCTTTCATGGGGAGATGCATATGGATGATGGTAACATGCCAAAGCAATTTCAGCAAATTCTAGTGCATGGTTTCCAAGAAATAGGCCTCCATCGCCTTCAGCCATTTTTAGTTTTTCTCGATATCCGTGCATCCATTGACCCAAATGTTTCTATGGAGAGGTGCACAATTATGATGGAAACATGCTTATAATGTTCTAGGTCAATCCAGTCTATCGTTTGGGAGATATCAACAAAACAAGAGCTCCTACAGGAATTCCTGTAGTAGCTGATCCCATAGAAGTTCAACACCAGCAACAAGGGACAACATATGCAACTCAGCTCAAAGAAGAACCTGCAACAACACACAACAACACATCAGCAAGTAGAGACAACATGCATGAACGAAAATAAAGACATGTAGTAGAGAGAGCCACAACACCTCACACTAAAGACACTCGGATCATAGGTAAGTAACTAAGTCACTCCACTATTTGCATTGGTGTAATTAGATGTGATGCAAAAGAAACAAGATGGTTGAGGTTGAATGAGGGAAAGGTGGCCAGTTAACTTGGCCACCTTCAGTTAGTTGACTCCACTTAACCGAGATGTCACCCACAGGTGCGCACAGTCAACTCCAGCAAAGGATGCCAAGGACAGGCAGTGGGAGGAAGAGTTAACTCTGATGCAATAATGAGGGATGATTATGAGGAAAGGCCATGATGACCAAGGAGGTGGGGACCAATGGTCCTAATCTGGGCAATGTACACCTTGCCATCTCAACACTCATAACAAAAAATAGCCATAAAGGGTAATAAGTACTCCTCCCCGAGCATTCTCACCACCTTTTCCTTCATTCTATCCTCGTAACTCAGCTACAGTAGTCTCCTTGTGCCCCCACAGCCTCGTAACCATCATCCCCTATCAATCTATCACATATTCCTACTATCGACATTTTCTATAGTAGCACCTACAGGCTATACAGGAGCGCCTACAAGAAATCTACAGGAGGGACAATAGGCTTGTACATGAGGGGTAGTGAGTTGTTTTGAATAAAGAAAACATGTTTTTTAGCACGATTTTCATTTTAAGGAGCTAGGTTCCATGCATGCCCCCTATTAAATATCAACATATGAAAGAAGTGGGTTCAATTTGAGGAGGAAATAAAGTCTTTAGGAGAGGAGAAACTACACAAAAAGAAATTCTTCTTATTTAGAAAAAATAGAAAAGTACAGTCTCCTCTATTTCTCTGTTTTTCTCAAAATTCTCTATCTCCATCTCCATATTTGGTTTTTTCAAAAGAGTATAGACAATATGACAGGAGGGTTTATGAGAAAGGAGCGCACTAACTCCACTAGGCTCCATGCACATCCTTAAGTGGTGGAAATATTCATAAGGGCAAACTAGATGAATTTCTTTGAGAAATTTCAATTGTTTGATGAGGAAATGGCCCAATTGTTTGCTCTCTCTCTGGTCACTCACACAAGAACTCATGCCATTGTCATTGAGGATGTTGGCCATATGGAAAACAAACTCAGGGAAATGGGCAGAGATTTGAGTGCTCTCGGAGACAGGAAAGCCATTACAAGAAGCCACCTTGAAACTAAAAATGAATCACTAAGAAGGCAACTACAAGAAAAAGAGACTCAATTTCCATGCATGGCTAGCTTATCCAGGAAGGCATTGCAATGTAGAACACCAAAAAAATCATATGGCCTATACCTCAAGGACCAATGGTTACAATTGCATATAAAGACTTTGTACAAAGAGGCACAATGCCTTTCCAAGACTACAGGCAGTTTATGGATCTGTTTGACCAAAGCACATCAAAAGGGTAAGGCAAACATCATACAATTCTACCTACATGACATGGCCCTTACAGGCTTGAATATGTGATATCCCAATCCCAAGCTAGGGGACCTACAATTAACGGCCATGGCCTCATCGATGAACCATGAAGAATTGAGGGCAGCATAAATAAGAAGATTTATGATAAAAGAGAAGAATGAGCCATTAATGATAAGAGCTGAGCCATCAGATCCCACGGCACTCATTAGCACACACAACCTGCTTGCCAATAGTCCTCAGATTGCCCCTAGATATATAAGTGATCAGGCACAAGCCATTGTACACTTTGAGGATATGCAAAGGCTACTTGGGGATGACTGTGTGCATGCATGCATGAGGAGATGGAACACCTTACCACATAGTCTGTAGATCAGGGAATATCATTCCCCCATGAGAATGAAGGAGGCATTAAAAAGAGTGCCAATGTATAAGCACTCCATGCAGAGGCTGAAGGTCAGCTAGATTGGCCTCAAACTGAGTCCCCCACTGTTGTTAGGCATGCTGGAAGGCAGAAGAGAAGAAGAGGAGGAGCAGTGGGAAGAGATATAAAGGAAGCCATGATTCTATGACAAGGAAGAGGAGACCACATCAAAAGCTTTGGATGGCAGGGAGGCCACCAGGGCCATAAAAGATGAGGAGATGAACTAAGTTTCTCAGAAGATGAGCAACACTTTGAGTAGGGGGGTGATGATGAGCCTCATAAGAGGGTAATTATATGGGCTCATTTTACAGCAGGGATGATCACAGTAGCAGTGATCACAGCAGGAGTGATCACAGCAAGAGTGATCAAAGTCTATTTTTACATTGGCTGTCAAAAGTAGAAAAGTCAAATATTATTGTCTTATAATAATATTTAGACTATAAACTTTATCTTATTCTCTTGGAGCACTTCAGTTTGAGCTAGAGATGTGGCACATGCAGATGTCAGAAGGAAATACGTTTTCTTTGTGGGTTAGTTGAGTTGTTGCATGCATGACTTCAGTTAGAACTCAATCAGTTGAGTTTGGTGGAGTTGATTGTAGTGATGGAGTGTGTTCAGTTGACTTGGTTAAACTAGTTGTAATTATCTAAATGAAAATAGACTAATGATATTAGTTAAAAAAAATATTAACTCATAACAACTAAAGAATACATCAGTTAACTCAGTTGCATGTCAGTGCATGTTCAGTTCAGCAGGGACAGGTGTTAGAGGATCAGATTGCTATCAGTTGCGACTATAGTTGTGCATGAGGATTTGCACAATCAATGAGATTGAGTTATGCCAATGAGAATTGGTCAATACCAAGTGATTACAGCCTCTGCTCATGTGATTCCCAGTGTGAGTGATTCTTTTGAGGTAAATACGAGTTTGGTCAACCATTCTCATCCATTCTTGTGCAAGTATTGAGCAGTTGAGGCAGGCAAGCAGTGCAATAGATTTGGAGATCAGATCTAAGTTGTATTGTGTGTAACAGGTGGAGATAGTGATGGGTACTTTTGATAAGTATTGACTACTGTAATGTTACATGTTCTCAATCATTAATATACAGATAGTGTGGGGTTTTCAGCTATAAGCTTTCCATGGGTTACATACTGTGTTAATGTGTGCATGCTCTTGATGTTTTATTGTTATTGATACTGCTATATTGATGATCAATGTAGAGGAGCTTATGTATTGTGTATGTATTCCACAATAGTACATGATCAAGATAATCTCCATTGAATATGTGTTTATTATTCAAAATTTCTACATGGTATCGAAGCTGTTGATCATCAGATATACTATTCAGGAAGTCTTTACATTCTATTTCTTCAGGCAGAGTCTGTAATCGGGCGAGGTAGCCTCTGGATTCATCCTTCCTTTGGAAGGTGAGATATCCGGTGAATGCCCATATAGTCGATCTTTGTACAAGAAATATTTTTTTCTCACAAATCTTAGAACCGAGGCGGTTGAGTTTGGAGCTGGTGGAATTCGAATTTGCTGCAGTTGTTTCTTGGTGTCAACGAGGCAATAACTTTCAACGGATTGCGATTGGAGTATGCTCTTGAGGGAAGCTCAAACTATATTTCATGGAAGGATAGGATAGAGGTAGTATTGGATGATAATGGGCTGAAGGAGTTCATTGAGATGGATGTCCCAAAGCCTACTGGTGCTACTCAAGCTGATGATTGGAAAAAGAAGACCGTAAAATGTCGAAGGATTCTGTTGGAGGGCGTGAATGATCACATTGTGTCTAGCTTGCATGGAAAGACTTCTCCATATCTAATGTGGAAGGCTTTAACAGATCCATTCCAAAGCAAGAGCGATTAGAGGAAGCTGGCGCTCAAATATAAACTATGAAACATCAAATGCGAGAAGGGTGACAGTATGCCCAAGTATCTCACAAAGTTCACTCAATGTTGAGATGAGATGGGAAGTGTGGGGGTTATTGTCGATGATGAGGACTTTGTCAGCTTGGCTCTCCTTGGTCTTCCAAAGAGTTGGCATTCCTATTAGGACTTTTTCAATGGTCGGGATAAATTGCCAGGATGGGAAAGACTGTGGTCAGATCTTGTGCAGGAGGAGATTAGGTGGACTACCAGGGACGGATCTTCATCAAAGGGAGCTGATGAAGAAAATTGAGCTTTGGCTGCCAAAGAAAAGAAAGCGAAGAGAAAGAAAGCTTCTCAGTCTGGTGCAAAAGGCAAGAAGAAATACATGTCCAAGATGAAGTGTTTCACTATCACTAGCACAGACACTATGCCACTGATTGTCCGTAGAAGAATAAGAACAAGCAAGCTGCTGGATCTGTAGCAGGAGAGGCTCTAGCCTCAGAGTTTGAGCTTGATTTTTCATTGATTTCATGCTTGGTTTCAAGTGTGATGGGATTGGTCTGGTTCTTGGACAGTGGTGCGTCTTTTAACATGACGAGAGATAGAGATTTGTTTTCTGATCTAGAGGACAAAGATCTTGGAGTGCACATCGAGATGGGCGATGATGGTAGATACAGTGTGACTGGTATCGATACCATTTCCTTTGAGAGGGAGTCTAGTAAACCCTTCATATTGAAGGAATTCATGCATGTTCCAGGATTGAAGAAGAATCTTATCTCTGTGGCGATGTTAGAAGACAAGGGTATGATGTTGTTTTCAGCGAGGGAAAGGCCTTCCTGCGCAGCAAGACAACTGGTGAGACCCGGAAGATAGGGGTTCGAGTGAGGAACCTTTATCAGTTGCATGTAGATGGATGCGCAACAATGGTAGGCAAGGTAGAAGGATTGGTGAACCGGGATGATGGCGAGTTGTGGCACAGGAGATTGGGTCACCCTCACCATGGAGCCTTGAAGATACTGCAGCAGATCACTACAGGGCTTCCTAAAGGCACACTTGCGCAGTCAGATCAATGCAAGGGGTGTACTTTGGGGAAGTTTGTGAAAGCCACCTTTCACGAGAAGGATAGTCGCGCCACGACGATCCTTGAGAGAATTCACACAGACGTGTGTGGACCTTTCTCAGTTGCTTCGACAGCAAAACACAGGTATTATGTGATTTTTGTTGATGATTTCTCTCGTAAGTGCTGGATCTTCTTCATGCAGAAGAAGAGCGAGACATATTCAAAGTTCTGTGAATTCAAAGCACTGGTCGAGAAGGAGTCGGGGAAGAAGGTGAAGTCTCTTAGGAGCGATAATGGTGGTGAATACATCTCGGACGAGTTCAAGGATTTCTGCAAGGCAGAAGGGATTCGTAGAGAGCTCATAGCTCCCCATAACCCACAGCAGAACGGGGTAGCTGAGCGGAAGAACAGAACGATTGTGGGTGCTGCACGGGCAATGTTGCATGATCAGGGCCTACCCCTTCACTTGTGGGCGGACGCATGCAATACAACAGTTTATGTGCAGAACCGTTGTCCTCATAAGATACTTGGCATGAGTACACCCGAGGAGACTTATTCTGGTAAGAAGCCTGATCTTTCTCATTTGAGGATTTTGGTGCTAACATTTACATGCATGTGACAAAGGATGCCAGAAAGAAGTTGGAGCCGACCCCAGAGGTTGGGATATTTGTGGGGTACACTGATACGCCCCACAACTATCATGTGTATTTGCCAGACAGTGGTAAAACAGTTGTGCGACGGGATATAAAATTTCACGAGGAGAAAGCCATGAAGTGTTCGCTTGAGAGGGAGCTACACGTGCATGCAGATGAAGAGCTATTAGTTCCTAAAGATGAGCTTCAGGACATGGATCAGCCACAGGACGAGGTTCATGGAGTGGAAGAGACCACTCAAGCAGCGCCAACCATCAGAGGGCGAAAGCGCTTGACAGAAGCTGAGCGACTGGCTCAAGATGCAGAGAAAGTTGTAGGACCACCTACAGCCCAACGCAGACAGAGACAGTCACCTGATCGATACACTAGATACATGGCTCTTATGAGCAAGTGTGTTGTGACTGAGCCATCCTCTTTCGAGGAAGCTATGGAGGATCCCGCATGGGTAGACGCCATAGTGGAAGAGTATGATTCTATTGTCAGAAACAGTGCATGGGAGATTGTTCCTAGACCGAAAGGGAAATCAGTGGTGGGTTCGATATGGATCTACAAAGTTAAGCAGCCAGCTGACGGGGGTGTGGAGAAGTACAAGGCAAGACTTGTTGCATGAGGCTTTTCACAGATATAGGGGATTGATTATGATGAGACGTTTGCACCTGTCGCAAGGTATTCTTCCATACAGACAATTCTTGTTCTCTCAGCGCAGATGGGATGGCACATTCATCAGATGGATGTGAAGACTGTGTTCCTCAATGGAGTCATTGAGGAGGAGGTGTACATTGAGCAGCCCGAAGGCTTTGAGGTCTTTAGTAGTGAGTCGCATGTGTGCAGGCTCAAGAGAGTGTTTTATGGGTTGAAGCAAGCACCACGTGCTTGGTACACATGGATAGACAACTATTTCACCGGACTTGGATTCTCCAAGAGCGAGGCAGATCCTAACCTATACCAGATTGTGGTGGAGGGAAAGTTACCTATCATTGTACTGTATGTAGATGATTCAAGTCTAACGAGTGATAAGCTGTTGATACTTTAATGCAAGGATGATCTTGCTAAAGAGTTTAAGATGAAGGACTTGGGCCTCCTTCACTATTTCCTAGGATTGAAAATATGGCAGTGCAATGGTGGACTGTTTGTTTCTTAGGGTAAGTATGCTCGGGAGATACTAGAGAAGTTCAACATGCATGGCTGCAAGCCTGTTGATACTCCTCTTCCTGGAGGTTGGAGGAAGGAGGATGCCACTTCAGGAGAAGAAGTGAATGCCATTGTTTATCGACAGTTGGTGGGGTCATTGATGTATTTGGTCAATACACGACATGATATATGCTATGCAGTTAAACAACTTTCGCAAGCTATGGTTAAGCCTACCAAGCTCTTCTGGAAGGCAGGCAAGCATGGATTGCATTATTTGAGAGGCACATCGGGATATGGATTGTGGTACAGACAAGAGGATGAGGTGAAGCTATGTGGCTTCACGGATGCAAATAGGGCAGGGAGCCCAACAGATAGAAAGAGCAGGGAGGGGTCTTTAGTATTGGATCAATAGCAGTTTCTTAGTACAGCAGGAAGCAGAGATCCGTGGCACTTAGTTCAGCAGAGGCCGAGTATATGGTAGCAAGTTTGGCTGCATACAAGGCTATAAGGATGAGGAAGATTTTGGTTGGTTTGTTCAGTTCTCATTTAGAGCCGACTGTGATTTACTGTGATAACCAGAGTTGCATTAAAATCTCGCCTTATCCTTTATTTCATGATATATCTAAACACATTGACATCAGGTACCATCATATCAGAGATTATGTGCAGCGGAGGATCATGTTACTTTCATACATTTCAGTGGAGGGTCAGGATGCTGATATTCTGATGAAGGCTCTCACCAGGAGCAAATTTGAATACCATCGAGGCAGGATAGGGGTTGCTAATAGTCCATATCTTGTCGAGAGGGATTGTTGAGATTGCAACAAGATGATGGAGCTTAGTGAAAAGAGTCCCCTTCACTAAGTGGGCCCATAGGAAAATTATGACGCAAGTTCTATTTTTGGATCATAGTGGGGATGATCACAGCAGGAGTGACCACAACAGGGATGATCACAGCAGGAGTGATCAAATCAGGAGTGATCACATCAGGAGTGATCAAAGTCTATTTTTAGACTGGCTATCAAAAATAGAAAAGTCAAATATTATTGTCTTATAATAATATTTAGACTATAGAATTTATCTTATTCTCTTGGAGCACTTCAATTTGAGCTACAGATGTGGCACATGCAGCTGTTAGAAGGAAATATGTTTTCTTTGTGGGTCAGTTGAGTTGTTGCATGCATGACTTCAGTTAGAACTCAATCAGTTGAGTTCGGTGGAGTTGATTATGGAGTTGATGGAGTTTTGTTCAGTTTGACTTAGTTAAACTAGTCGTAATTAGTCTAACTGCAAATAGACTAATGATGAGTTGTTAAACTAATTATTAACTCATAATGCAACTAAAGAATACATCAGTTAACTCAGTTGCATGTTAGTGCATGTTCAGTTCAGCAGGGACAGGTGTTAAAGGATCAGATTGCTATCAGTTGTGACTATAATTATGCATGAGGATTTGCACAATCAATGAAATTGAGTTATGCCAATGATAATTGGCCAATTCTAAGTGATTATATCCTCTTCTCATGTGATTCCCAGTGTGAGTGATTCTTTTGAGGTAAATACTAGTTTGGTTCAACCATTCTCATCCATTCTTGTGCAGGTATTGAGTAGTGGAGGCAGGAAAGCAGTGGAATAGATTTGGAGATCAAATCTGAGCTGTATTGTGTGTAACAGGTGGAGATAGTGTTGGATACTTGTCATAAGTATTGACTATTGTAATTTTACATGTTCCCAATCATTAATATACAGATAGTGTGGGGTTTTCAGTTGTAAGCTTTCCCCGGGTTACATACTGTGTTAATGTGTGCATGCTCTTGATGTTTTATTGTTATTGATGCTACTATATTGATGATCAATGTAGAGGAGCTTATGTATTGTGTATGTATTCCGCAATAGTACATGATCAGGATAATCTCCATTGAATATGTGTTTATTATTCAAAATTTCTACACAGTGGACAAATGGGATTAATAACTCAAAGTGGACAAACGGGAAGACTTATAGGAGGTAATCCCCCTCATTTACTACTCCTCACTTCAAATTCCCCTTCATTTAGCTCGAAGTACAAGCAGCCAAGTCATGCTCTAGAAGGCAACCAAGCAAGTGGAGGATGACTGATGATTATGTCGAGTGTTTGGATCCAAGCCTCCCTAATTAAAAGGAAGCTATTGGTAGCTTCATTCGTATAAGTAGAAAGGCCTAGGGTCTCACTAGGGTTGGATTTTTGTCGGATTTTTTCTTATGTAAACTCTGCTCCAACTTTGAGCTCATTATTTCTAAGACAGTTTCATGTAATCTTTTTATTGTTTTGATAATAAAGATGGAATCCTTTTTGAGCTACCACTGAGTTACCTTAGAGGGTTGAAGCTCTTGGGGTAGGGCCCAGTACAAGTAGCTAAGCTCTTATTTACTTGTATTTGTATGTTTTATTTCATTTTGTAGATTAGGTTGTTGTTAGATGTATTTCTTTTATGGTTAAGAATAGGTCGCTTTTGATGATTCAGTAGTTTGCTTCCATTTTTTCCTTCTATAGCAGGTTAAGTAGTGATAAAAATAATATTCAAAAGGATAGAAATAGTGCCTTGCCTTCTCTTCCTCCCTTTGGGACCATGATTTGAGGCAAATACCCTCTTGCTACCCAAAAACATAGATTTTCCTCATTCATAGGACTTCTAGTGTTTGCAGATTTTTTGTGGTTAATAGTCTAGTTTTTCTTTACTTCAGAACTTCTTCATCATGCTCACTTCTATATTTACAATAGTATTCTTTAATGCTTTCCTTTCTTATAATAATTATCAGCATTTCCTTCCATAGATCACAATTTAGACTATTTTGATACAAAACTCTATTTTCCTAGATGCACTTATTTCATTGCTTGCTTGATCTAATTGGTTGAATATCAGTTGTTTATGTAGCAGATTTCCTCTAGCAGTAGGCCAACTTATCAAAAATTCCATCCTCCATCTGATCCACGCCCTACAAGTCGCCCAAGTCTCCCCTCAATTTTGCCCTAGTTTCTTGCATTTTCCATAGAACTTCTTCCTCTCTCCTTGAGCAAACCCGATCATCTTCCTCCCTCCTGATGATTTTTGGTAGACCCTAGGCACCCTAATACCTCATTCCAACCTTTAGGCACCTTTTCCACGCTCTCTCACACCCTCAAAATAGTGAAAAATTCTCTCGATCTCCTCTTGTAGGCATGTTGTAGTTCCTTGTTTTCCTCCTCTAGACTTCTTGTGTCCTCCTGTAGATTTTCCTCTAGGCATTCTTTTGAAGGTTGAGTGTGGGAAAAGCCTCCATAAGGCCACCTGAGACCTCCTAGGACCCATCCACACCATCCTACATCCTCTCAAGTCCCAAATCCGCCCTCCAACGCCACCTATTTTCTACCACACTCACACACAATAAATTAAATGCATGTCGAATTCACATAAAAATACATAAAAATCCAAAAAAATGCTTTTTTCATATTTACTTCTGGAAACAACTTAGTTATATGTTGTTTACTTCCTTGAGTAGGTCATGGCATTCCTTTCATGGTTTTCATAGCGCTTTCTGAAAAAGTAGAATTAGTTGGTTAATTACGGTTTACTAGGTTTGCTTTACATTTCAGTATTTCCCCTTTTTGTAGTTAGGGTAGTATCTTTAGAGTGATCTTTCCCTCCCTTCATTAGATATAGAGCTTCTTTTGGGATCCATACAAGTTCGCTTGAGCTACTAGTGATCTTGCGTCGACTGACCAAGTGAAAACCTGCAGTAAGAAATAGTACTTGTGCATACAACAACAACACTTCCAAGTTTGTTATGAACTACCGAGTTGATAAGAGTAAAGTAGACAACCCAGAAGTTGCAGCATTATTGTTGGAATACTGGTGCTCACCAGCTTCGACTAGGGATAATGGGACCAGTTTCCTAATCATTTTAATGCTTCTGCTAATGGGTTCATATGTGATGTTTTAAAGTAATTTCTGAGCTAAAAGTAATCTAATCTAAAATAATAATCATGTGCATTTTATCCTAGCTTAAGCGCTATCTAATTATAAATATACTCGGGATTAAATTGATGTATGTGATCTACAATAATATCTGAATGTAAGTGGTACTAAATATCATTTAATTGTAATGAGAAGTGAATTTGTTTTAACAATAATCATTTTCTATAAAAAGTTAGCCGAAACGATTGTGAAAGATATATCACATAAGGAATTACTCATATATTCAGCACGAAACATAGATCATCATCATACAGAAGTGCAATAATGGAAATCAAGATTCAGACATTCATACATAAACAATTTGAAAAGAAATCATTGCTTAATACATAAGTAAAAAGGATTACGAGATAAAAATACCATTTATAATACGTCCTATGTTGGCATTATGTTTCAAGTGTTGTCCTTGATGGCAACTCACTCAGAGGTTGGTACAGGTGCTCAGAGGTTGGTACAGGTGATGGCAACTTAATCAGAGGACAGATCTCAGTACAGCAGGACAAGAAAGAGATATACGCAGGTTCATCAAGGAGAATCCGCGTATACACGCAGGTTGGATTCAGTAAAAGCGCGTATATGTTGGTGATCACTCTTTTGGTCCATGGC
>APFE030658143.1:0-14327 GCA_000404065.3 Pinus taeda
AGATTAAGAGGCTAATATTGTTGTTGGATTCCTCTTTCTGAGAGGTGTAAAATCCATATAAAAATAGTCTTAATCCGATGAGCAGAACTTATATTTTGAATTTATTATTCTTAATAAATTATATGTGCAAGGCCAGCCAGTTTTGTCATGTAGGCTCACATGCCCCACAGATGTGTCACACACCCTCATTGATGTATATATATACAGGAAAAGTTGGAGAGATAAGAACACAATTCAACTCACATCTTCTCTCTCATCTTAGAGAATACGAGCTACTTGGAGGACAAATTCAGCCACACGTGGGAAGGACGAAGAGGACAAACTGTACGGATTTTCTGCAGCTAGGGTTTCTGCTGCTAGGGTTTTGCTGGAAGTTTGACCAGCATTGACTTTGGTCAACCCGTGGTCCAAACAAGCTGAAAATTTGTGGGAAGTTCGATTTTTAAAGGCCGTACTACCTGGCACAAAAATCGAGGTCAAATAGTTGACCATTTTGCTGCTGCGTTGACTTTTAGCTCGCTGCCCCTGCGTTGACTTTTCAGGACAACATTGACTTTTGAGGAATTGACTTGGTTTGACTCATCTACTGGTTGGAGGGTTGTTGTGACACATCTGGGCTGGCTGACCAATAAAGTCTTTGCTGGTTGAAGCATCCTGTTGACCGCCGAAACGATCACACACATTTTTCATGTTTCTGATTTGTCTTCTGTAAGATCTGCTTATATGTTCTATCTGCATTTTGCTTAACTACTTGTATGATTGCTGTGTGAAAAGTAAAATTGCTCTTAGCATAGAACATCTACAAAACTTTACAACCACCAACCCCGGGAACTAGGTGCATGATGCAAGGTCAAAGCTCTATGACCAATGTCGCCCTCCCTTCTTTGGGAAATAGACATCAACACACAGGTTGGCCAAAAGTCCTCCCAGACCTTTTACACACACAATGCCTCAACACATAAAATCTCTCCCGATCAAACAGATCAGTAACATTGAGCATGCTTTCAAAACTTCGAGAGACTTACCTGAACAATCACAGCCCCAATCAATAACAAACTTTCAAATATACGCAAACAAACACAGACCTTCAGGGTTTTCAATCATCTTGATGCTGCTTCACAATTTATAACAGTAGGATTTAGAGGCTTCAAAACAAATCATTACAGAAGTTTCCTCAATCATATAGCTTCCTTTCCTACTTCACATGTAGCAACATATTCTACAACCGGATCTTGCTTTCCTTCTTTCAGCAACACCTCAATATACATTCTCCAATTTCTTTTTGAAGGTATCCATCATGCCTATAATATGCCCTACCTCTCAACTTGGGAGATATACACTTTCTGTTGTCCAGGATCCCTCTTAACTTGGGGAGATTAACTCTATCTATGACATCAAAGAATCTTTCATGGCTTCCATACTTCTTATCTGAGTCATCTTGATCATCATCATTTATATAACTTCCTTCATCATGGTAATCAATCAAATCTTTACTTACGAATATCTTTAGCATCTTGAAGATTATGTACTTGCACAACTTAGCAAGTACAACCAAATACATATATAGAAGCATGAAGTTAACTATATCAGTATCATACAATGATGGAAGCATTAGACTTTAGACATCAAATACCTAAACTTAATTAGGCTCATAATCGACAAGAGACACATACTTTTAAACTTTAGCTTCTTGCTCAGGTTAGGTTATAACCACTAGTTCACATCAGTAACTCGATCAAGATATTAGTCTCATTATATCTAGGGCCTCAATATTTCTTCCAGAGATATGACATACTCTACTATAATATATTTTAAAACCTAGAAACAGTTCAAACGAGTATAGCTCTATAATGCATCCAACAACTTTAGAATTCATATATTAGACCCTAGATTCCATCTTTGAGACACTCAGTGTTAGATGTCAACAGATAAAACTAATCACAACACAATTTTTTATGATCAACTTCTACTAGGATTTGTTGTAAACCCTACATTCATCATCAAGGCTAAACAATATCATCACATCATATCCTAGAATCTCAAACTTCGACATCAACAAACTCTAGAACTTATGAACATCAAGAATTTGGTTAGCACATATATCTAGGATTCAATAATCATGCAAAAGCATATCAATGTCCATATAAATATCAACACATTTAAAGTCAAACATATAACGATCTTGATTAGGCTTGGGTTTTGATCAGACAGACAAACACACACCTAGGGTTTCGTTCCTAGTAGCCCACTCTATATATTATAAGGGTTTTGCTCATAAACCCTAATTTACCAAAACCTCAAGTTTTAGGAATACACAACCCTAAAGGACTAGGGTTTCCATAACAATACTAAGACTTCAAACATGACATTACCATCAAAACTCCAAACATCAAAGAATAGTATTTTCTAGATTTCAACAGTAACCTTAAGTAGACGAGGGTTTTCACATTATCATTGACATACCCTTAGGTTGGGGTTTTATAGGGAACCTTTTAGGGTTCCACAAACATGATTTTAATGAGGGTAGATTCAATCTAATGATTAATCACCTAAACAAGAATCTCTATGATTCAAAGGTCCTAGACATAACACTTGTTAGTAATGTAAAGAAGATTTGAATGAATGTACCTTTATCTTGAAGAGAATCACAACTTATGGCCTAAGACATATCTTTGAGTTGCTTTCTAGACAAACCTTACATGACATCAATTCCAATGGATCTTCTCCATATCCCTTGAGCATATCACCAAGCTTTTCTTAAACAAGGAAAATACGAAAAGAAATGTTATTAGCATCTAGTACAACCTCATTTAGATAAGAGAAGGAAACCAAATATAAAAAGGATAATACAAAGAGTAAGATACTTATTTTTGGAAAAATGGTGAGGGTTCTCTCTTAATCCAATCTTGAGGGATACCTATAACCTTAACAAAAAATTCAAAAATGTTTTCCCAAAGCATGTTAAATCTACAAGTACTAGAAATCAAAGCAAAAGGAAAATAATTAAAAACTTAGAGTGGAGGGATTAGTATGAGTCCTTTATTTCTGATTCTTTAGTCTTGTTTGTTCGTCAACATAATTTGCTTGATCCCTATTTCTCTTTCTATTTCTTGGATTCTTAGGACAATCGCTTCTATAGTGACCCATCTTGCGGTATTTATAGCATTCAATCTTGGATAGGTCTACCTTCCTTCTTGGCCCTTTAGACTTCTTAAAGGTTCCTTTGTTCTTGTGATAAGCAGAATAGGAATTTGAAACTTTCTTCCCTTCATTCCCTTTGTTGCTTACTAATGAGATTCTGATTTCTTCTTGACTACATGCATTCCATAATTGTTCGAATGTAGGAGTTTACTTCCAACTGTTAAGACCTAATGAAAAGTCACTCCAAGATGTTGGTGTTGAAGTTTCTAAGTCTATCAGTTAGAAACCCTCCATGTAATTTATTGATTTCTTCCTACCTACTTGTTTTGTTACTTAACAAGTTATTTACAATGTAAATACTGAAAATAAACACTAGTGCATGCTCAACATATTACATATCATCAACTGAAGGAAACAGATAGAAGCACACAAAATAACATCGTTATTTTTGGACCAATGTCCCCAGAAAAACCCAAAGCAGGAAAACCGGTGCAGCTATTTGAGGGTTTTCTTATTAAGAAATTTCAAAGTACAATCTAGGTGCCAAATCCGACTTACCCAACAAAGAATGCCCTTGGCAATAGCACCTCTCAGTCTGAGATAGATGTCCTGACTGAAACCCAGGATAAACCCTTCGGCAGCTCCTCAGCTCCAATCTCCCCTAGAAACCCCAATGTTAGTCTCTCTGGACTGCATCAGCCTCTCTCTGCCCAATGCTGGCCCTACGTCACCCTAAATAGGGTTGCCTTAGCCTCAGAAGGCCCTACGTCAGCCTTTTGGCCCTCTGCATCAACTACGGTAGCCTCTCTGAAGCACTGCGCGGCTCCTGGCTGCCTCTGCGTGGCTGTGCGTGAGCCCTGGCTACTACTGCGTCACTCTTTCTGGCTTTTCCGCTGATCTCTCGACACTATCTTTGCCCTCTCTCTCTCTGTACTCGTTGCCCCTCAGCTACAACTCCGATCACTGATTCTATCTCTCTTAGCAAACCCCACTCTAGAGAATAGAATGACTGATCCTCTGGTGTGCTCTCTAAGTGACCCTCAAGCCTCCTCTTATACTTTTCTTGTTGACATATCAACGACCAAGATTAAATCCCTAATCAACAGCTAAGATTAGATCTGGCTTGATCCATGTCTTTTGGACCATTCTAACATAGTTTTATATTAATCCAGATTAATATTTTAATTTCCCTAAGTTTAGACTTAGGGATTCCATTAAAAATATTAATTATTTTAATATTTCTCAAACTGTTTAGAATCTGCCCACACCGTTTCTAGGTATTGGAGATCTCATGTGCCCCAACCTCTCCACCAAATTTCATGGCTAGAGCACATCTGATTCTACCCCAAATCAACACTCCCTCTTAGCGAGGACTGTGCTCTAGCAATATTCCTCACTGAGTATCACCCTAATCATCCAGCATCGGTCCTTGTGCTGATGCTAGGCCTGATGCCCAACATCCTTTGCATTGCTGCATCCTGCACTACTACCCATGGCCCTGCCACTGCCATTGCTACATACGTACGACATAATGTTACTTGGGAGCGGGAGGGAAAGCGGGGAGCGGGAGCGAAAACGGGAGCTGGAGTGACATTTTCAGAAGCTCCCATTTTGGGAGCGAATCCCGGTGCATTTTTTATTTTTTGATACATATGTGTCAACAAAAACATGTAGAATAATGAATTAGATATAAAAAACATAAAAAAAACATAGACTGAACCATATAACAACAATCATCTTGAAGTTATAATCTTCATCAACCACGTCCACAAGTTAGTAACATAGTAGCATACAACATATTGAGTCTCATGATTCATCAATCTTAAAGTTTCAATCTTTCAAAATTCAATATATAACATTTATCATCATTGATCACCAAAGTTGTACTTTTAAGCTAAGTGTAAGCATTACAACAAATAATATCTAACATGAAATGAAATGTTATAAAATGAAATGAAATGAAACAACTTTCAACTTTCATGAACCATCATATTCATAATTCATTACTAATGAGTTATAATTGCCAACTTCAAACTTAAATTATCATATATTTTAAAAAAAATATCATAATAAATATGAAAGAGTCAATAGTTATAAAAACTACTAGAAACTAAAAAAGAGAAGTAAATCTATTATCTATTTCTTATACTTGGGCCTCTTGCCACCATGAGAAATGTCTAATTTTTTAGTCTTGTTGGAAAATCAGGGTCTTTGTAATTAATATCACCCTCTAAGCATTAATATCCAGAGGTATCTTTGTCATTACCTCTCTATCTATATAGGGATCTTTGTCATCAATACCACCCTCTAATTATTAACATACGATAGAAAAAGCATAGCATGTCAAGTCAAGATTTTGTTTGAGTGATGCATACATTTTTAGGAGGGTCATGATAGAGGAGTTCGACAACCAATGTCACTAACATCAAGGTACAAAGAGGGATTGGTGCTCTTGATTAAATATGAGTTCCAAACCCTAATACATGACAAAATTCAATGGAAACATTGCAATTCCCCAATCTTGAAATCCTGAAAAACTGATAAGTCTGTTGGATTTTGAATGAAATCTAAAATTCTACTTTCTCCATATGAAATCCAATGAGGCTGGAACCACTCTCAAACACCCTGAGTCATTTCATGGTAATGTTTAAAATTTAAGTAAAAGGATGACTTTAAGAATTTAACATTACCATGAATAACATATCAATACTTGGGACATAGACTTGAGTCTTGATCATTAAGTTGCCCCACTCAAAAATTATTTGTTTCTTAAAAAAAAAATTGCATTTCGAACATTACTACAAAAACAAATTGCAAAAAAGGAAAAATGTTCCCGAAAAGGCAGGGAGCGAATTTTTTTTTTAGGGAGCACGCTCTCTTTTTGTGAGCGCACTACCGACCCGCTCCCGAGTCGCTCCCGCCTAGATTGTGGATTGGGAGCAGGATCGAGGGGGGTGGCGCTCCCCCGCAACACTGGTATGACAACTCCCTCTGCATTCGTGCTACTACTGGTGCATCCACCCAACACTGCATCTGCATTGCATCCCCCTCCCATTGTGCTGCATCGTGCTACTGCACTACAACTCAATTACTAAGAAGTAAGTAACTAATCTCCCAACTCTGACATCTCTGTTGGGCTAGAGACACCCATTGATGCTGAAGCTCCCTCTGCTGCTGACAAGTACTCCCTCTCTGACCTCTGCACTGCTGCAACAACTCCCTGCATCTCGCACCGTTGCACACCTTTTTGTGCCATCCTGCACTGGTGCAACATTCCCGTGCCTCTCGCACTGCTGTAGCCTGCCAGCCTCACACTGTCCTGGGAATCCTGCAGTGTAGCTCTCTCTGCCGCTTCATTTGCATCCGTCTCTACCCACATCTGCCAATCTGGCTACTCCTCTTCGAGGCTCTCGCAGCAACGTATAATCCAAGAGGCCAGGTACCTCGAGGATCCTGCCCTCAATGCCTGTAGTCCGTTTGACTACAGCTCGATGTCTCCCCACTTCCGCTCAAGTGGTGTGTGTGCACTCATGGCATAGTCATCGTCTGTCTCCACTTCCTTCTCTGCCCTTGTTGGCGCTGCCTTAGTCTCGGAAGACTCTCCCTTACTCTTCTTCCTTGGACACTGGGTTGCATAATGAGCCAGCTCCCCACAGTGGAAGCACTTAATCTTGGAGAGATCCTTCTTCTTCCGTTTTTCTTGCTTTCCCTTAGATGCTAGGGCAACATCTTCCTCCTCCTCGTTTTTTACTCTGATCCCCTTACTACTGCTTCCCACCTTTATCTGCCATCTGATCTCTTCTTGGCGAAGAGCCACCCACATCTCCTCCCAGGTGGAGGGGTCCCTTTGCCCAACATACTCTGGCCAAATACCTCCCAGTCTTCTGAGATTGCATTTAGGGTTGTTCTCACCATCAATTCCTGATCCAGCGTGGCCCCTATGCAAGTCAATTGATCTCGGATCTCATTCAGTCCACCAAGGAAGGTGTCGATCGGTTCTCCCTTCTTCATCTGATATGACCTCATCTGATTTTCTAGTAACATTCTTCTCTGCACAAAAGTATGTTGGTACAATTTCTTTAGGGCCTCCCACATCTCATATGCCATTTCCTTCTTGCCTATGTGTGGTACTACATGGTCCTTGACCCCGTCAAGGATGATGCTCTTGGCCCTCGCCATTACCTCCTCGTACTTGTCATTATTAGTTGGGTCAACTGGGATAGCTATCGTCCTCAAGGCGAAGTACTTGACACGATTTTTGTCAAGTACAGATAAGATTCTGGCCTTCCAGACTACGAAGTTTGAGGCTCCATCCTATCTGTCCTGGTCTCTTACTCTGGGTAGTGCCATGCTGCTCTTCTACTTCCCTCCTGGAAGTTCTTGATGTGACTCCCTCTGAGTCTCGATTTCCCTCCTGGAAATCCTTCTGCTGATGTCAAGATGCCCCCTACTCTGATCGTCTGTGCAATTGCACCAATGATCCAGATTTCTCAGCTAGAAACCCTTGGTAGCAACTCCCTTCTTGGCCTTGCCCTGTCAGGTATTGTTCTGACTACACTACCCCAGCAACTCCACTCTGCAACTTTCCCAGAACCTCCTAAAACCCAACAACTTGAAGGTGAGAGCTCCTAGGCTCTATGCAATTCCAGCACCAGCAACTCAGCGTCAACCAACTACGTCACAGCGCTCTGGCCCTCTGTGTGGCTCTGCGTGAACCTCCCTTTAACTCCCTTGGCCTCTGCACTGCCTCTTCCTGGCTCACCCTTGATGATGCGGGCACTGCATAACCCTTCCCTTGTTGTTGCTCTGCTAGGAACATCTTTTGTCACTCGAGACAGTTGTTTTCTACTGCTATTGTTCCGCTCGACTGATGTCCCCAGTTCTCCTGTGATCTGCAACCACGCTCTGATACCATGTTGAAGTTTCTAAGTCTACCAGTTAGAAACCCTCCATGCACTTTACTGATTTATTCCTACCTACTTGTTCTGTTACTTAACAAGTTATTTACAATGTAAATACCGAAAATAATCACTAGTGCATGCTCAACATATTACAAATCATTAATTGAAGGAAACATATACAAGCACACAAAATGACACCGTTATTTTTGGACCAATGTCCCCAGAAAAACCTAATGTGGGATAAGCGATGCAACTATTTGAGAGTTTTCTTATTAAGCAATTTCATTGTACAATCTGGGACTTACCCAACAGAGAATACCCTTGGCAGTAGTACCTCTCAGTCTGAGACAGATGTCCTGGCTGAAACCCCAAATAAACCCTTTGATAGCTCCTCAGCTCCAATCTGCCCCAGAAACCCCAGTGTCAACCTTTCTAGACTGCATCAGCCTCTCTCTGCCCACTGCTAACCCTACGTCACCCTGAATGGACCTGCATTAGCCTCAGGAGGCCCTGCGTCACCCTCAAAAGGCATGCGTTAGCCTCAAGAGGCCCTGCGTCAGCCTTCTGGCCCTCTGCGTCAACTATGCTGGCCTCTCTGAAGCACTGCGCAACTCATGGCTGCCTCTGCGTGGCCCTGCATGAGCCCTGGCTACTACCGCGTCGCTCTCTCTGGCTCATGTGCTGATCTCCCTGCACTATCTCTGCCTTTATGTCTCTATGTACTCACTGCCCCTCGGCTGCAACTCCGATCACTGATTCTATCTCTCTTAGCAAACCCCGCTCTAGAGAATAGAATGACTGATCATCTAGTGTGCTCTTTAAGTGGCCCTTAAGCCTCCTCTTATACTTTTCTCGTTGACATATCAACGGCTGAGATTAGTCCCTAATCAACTGCTAAGATTAGATCTGGCTTGATCCATGTCTTTTGGACCATTCTAACATAGTTTTATATTAATCCACATGAATATTTTAATTTCCCTAAGTTTAGACTTAGGGACTCCATTAAAAATATTAATTATTTTAATATTTCTCAATCTGTTTAAAATCTGCCCAAACCCTTTTTGGGTATTGGAGATCTCATGTGCCCCAACCTCTCCACTAAATTTCGTGCTAGAGCACATCCAATGCTACCCCAAATCAATAGTTGGTAATCTTGGAAGTGCAGTGATTACAAGCTCTTTTTCAAGTACTATCGCATCTATTGCATGGAGTTCATCTGTGATTCTAGCTATTCTTACAAAGAAGGATGCCAAAATGTCTTCCTTTGACATCTTTATAGTTCTCAGTTCATTCTTAGGACTAGCTATTTGACCAAGATTCTTGATTGTGAACAATTTGGATAAGGCCTCATACATTTCTTAAATAAAATCTATGTTGGATATATATGGGATGAGGTTGTCCTTTATTCCATCCACCTTTAGGGTCATGGCCAATACTTTTGTTTCTCTGAACTTTGCCTTTTCTGCATCACTTGATTCATTTGTAGGATTCGTTACCTTTCCTTTGACTAGATCCAAGATTCTATTCTTCTCGAGGATAAGCTCCATCCTCTTTTTCCATGCCCTGTAACTGGGTGCTCCTTCTAATTTGTTTTCTCCCTTCATTGAGTTAGACATTGTTCTTGAAGATAGTAGGCTTTACTTCTTATATGATCCTTTTCCTTGATGACCCTTATTCAAACTTCTTAAAACTCCTTATTCTTCTTTCAATAGATCTTTAAGCTACCTTTTTCCTTCTTCTTCACCTTTGCTCTAATACCATGTTGGAAAATCAGAAAGGCAGAAAGATTTTCTTTATGTTGATAATTACTTGTGATATTCTTATGTTCTTATTAACTTTCTTGTGTTCTTGTTTTAACTTAGTTCATCAAGCAATTACCAAAACCATAACACGAAGATCAAAGACACTAGATGTAGGCAAATAGTCAAGGAAAAACCCCTATCTAGGGGAAAACCCTGTCAACAACTCTTCCTTTAATAGTTTCACGAGATGATCCAAGAATCCTTGACCTAGACACAGACTCCCTCCAGTCACCAAGTCAAGCCTTCCTTTCTTCCGCAAATGATAACCTTCCAACAACAACTTCGACCTAGCACTTCGATCTAGTAGCGACAGACTTTTGACTTCCCCAACAACACATTCGACCTAGCAGAACTTTGACCTAGCAATAACTTTGATGCAGCAGTAACTTTGACCCAAACTTTGATCCAACAATAACTTCAACCTTTCAGCAAATATCCCAGTAAATCCACACGTGTGAGAGAGAGACAACCCAAAAAATTTGATTTTCTTCCCCAGCAAATCTCCTCCTCCTTCTACAACTTCGCACTTTTTTTGTTGCCTCTTCCTGGATATCAAACTTATGTGGGTGTATCTTCCAAAAGAATCAAACTGCATTGTATATATACCCTTTTCTGAAGTTCGAATTACCCTCCAAGACCAAGTCCCAATGCTACTAGCAAGGTGACCTTCAAAAGGATCAAAATGGTATAGCTTAAGGACATGTTTGCTTAGGTGCTATGTCAAGTTGGCTTATAAGCATGGGAAGGAAGCCTATATATACAAGAAGACTTGGCCTCATTCAAGCATGAAGAATCAAGCATCATCACCAAGAAAAGAAGTGTGAAGGAAGAGAAAAAGGGAGCCTCTTGAGCAACAAGTAAAAGAAGGATAAGATCGAAGTTTTCTAGCCTTGTTTTGGGTTCCTCATCTCACACATGTGACTGCAGCTAGGGTTTTTGCAATACAATATTGCAACCCTTGAAAAGGGCCGAGGTATAGCCTAAGAAGGATCATTTTTCTAGTTGAATTCACAAAGAAAAGAATCCAAGAAAAGCGAAGGAGAAAATATGCCTTCAGCATCTCACACGCGCAGTTAGGGTTTCTGAAAGAAGGGCCGAAAATTAAAGAAGTCGCAAGCAAGCTGAGATTGCAGCAAGATAGGTCGAAGGTATAGTTAAGGTATTAGAAGGTTGAATTTGAAGACAATGAAGGAGAACTAAATAGACTTGGGAAAAGAAGCAAAGATGAGGTGGTCTTGGAGGAGTTTTGATCAAGATTCTAAGTCTTGGAATTCCTCAATTGAAGATTCTATAAGAAGAAGAATTATGTGGGTTTCCCTCTCAAGATTGCAGAGGTTTTGGCCCTGGCTAATCGCCTATATCTTGTGTTCTTTGTCTCATTGTTCTTTATGGTTTGGGAACTGTTTGATGAAGAGAACAGAACATTAATCAAGCTAAAGATGAACCTAATTAAGAAAAGTGAAAAGTCTTCACAAGTAGTGTTAAACACACATGGGCAGCAAGAGAAATATGAAAGATAAAACATGAGAGTACAATTTTTATTAACAAATGATTTACATTTATAGTACATGTTGTGATCATTGGGTTTCACATCCCAAGGTCTCTTGGACTCCTTTTGTGCATTCGGCTTCCACACTAATCCATTGAGAATTAGGTGTCCAACATTCCCCCCCTTAATCTGAAGGGTTATGTATGAGTCCAAGAAGAGAGCTGTAATACAAAATGTGCAAAAATGCATGCAACACTAGGTTGATGTGCTCTCTGAAATGGTTGGGTATAAAGGGCAGTGGTTTAAGGATGACCACCAACATGGACGCTTAGTGCGTTCCCTGAACTCTTTCCAAAACGGCAAAGAGCTGAGTCTTCTGCTAAAGGAAGTGTTCTCAATTTGTTCCTGGAATTCTTCTGAACTAGCAAGAAGCTGAAGTCTTCTGCTTAAGGAAGTGCTCCTGTTGTTTTGAAGAGAGGATACCTTCAACCATGAAGGGAGGTCTACTCACATAAGGGGAACTTCACCTTGAAAGGGAAGTCGTCATCCTGTGATTTGGTTTTAAGGATGACAACACTCTGGAAGCTTAATGCAAATTCTTGGAACTCTTCCCAAATGGCAAGAAAGCTGGAGTCTTCTGTACTAGGAGGAATGTCTCCAATTTTGTTCCTGGATCTTCCGGAAATTGGCAAGAAGCTGGGTTTATGCTAGGGAAGTGTCCCAGATTACCAACTGAGGCATGTTCACGGGCATCTTTGTCTTTGGCTACAACTCTGAAACTGGTTGTGGCAGGTTGTGGGCTCAGGCTTCCATTTGATGGGCTTTGAAGCTTGTATGAATGACCATCATTTCCACCCCCTGTCAGATTACAGGTGAGATGATGAGGAAGGGAAAACTCAACTGCAAAGACTGTTCAATACTCTGGAACAAGCTTCTGAACAATTGGTTTTGGAATATCTTCTTGGGCTGTTGGATGGCCCATTGCCAAGAAGCGATCCATCCAAGATGAATCTTTGTTCTTGCAGGACGTTTATTTCTGAAGCATCTGTGTGAAGAATGACTGGCTTTATGACAGTGCTTACATGGATGAAGATCAAAACAATGATCTTTCAAATGGCCAACTTGGTCACAGTGTTGGCATTTCACAATCTGTTGTTGTTGCTGCTGTGGAAGAGGGGAAAAGTCTGGAACAGCTGGAGGTGAACTGTCATGAGGAGCAGGTGAACTGTCAGGAATGAATCCACCACTCTGAAACTGAATGGACTTGGCGTAGTTTGGAATATGAAAGGACAAGTCCTTCTCATATCCAAGACCGGTTCTGTGCTTGTTGTGGACAAGTTGTTCCCAAGGTCTGATGTTGGGCTTGGGAAGTGCAAACTGAGTTTCTGCATCTGCATGTACAACTGTTGCTTTATTGGGCACTGGATCTGAATGAACTTCAACAATATTGACTCGCTGTTTATGGGAGTCTGTTTCATTGTTCTGAACAGAAACAGGTTCAAAATGATGATTCCTTTATTTTAATCTTCTTGCTGTAGCTGAGATTCAAGCTGCAAAAAATCAATTTTCTCTTGTGCATTTTGTAGATAGACCTGAATGTCTATGAGAGAAACTTTGCTGACTTTTAATGTATCATGATTGGTAGACAGTATCAGAGTTTTGAGGAGCTCTAATACTTCATCGATTCTAGCCATTTTTTCTTCAATCTCATATTTACACCTTAAAAACTGTTCACAACTACTTCTCAATGCAGAAAAGTAATATCACTCATAGTACACAACAATAGCCTTTATAAATGTGTAGCAAATGATCAGTGTGCAACCAGCAAGCGCCAATTACAAAAAATGACCAGCACTATGTTCTGACAATACAGTCGACTAAACTTTTCTCCACAAAAGACTACTTTTATTTGTCAAAACAATCACAGCCTTTATATAGCCCACCAAACTCTTATGCAACAGTCGAATCAAGGAATCAATGCATATATATGTAGACAAAAAACTATATTGAGTTTTAAATACAATGCCACAACTGGGGCAACAGCAACTGCAAACTTCAAATACTAGAAAGAGCTGTCACAATAGAAATACCAACAGTAAATTTCTCTATTAGATCATCCTTTGTGAGATCAAGAACTTCGGGATCAAATATCGATCCATTGTTGTATACAGACTGCACAATTCACTTGAAACAAAACTCTCGAGGAATTTTATTTGTTTCCCTGGTGTTCTTCTTTGGAATCCGTCTTGACTACAAAAACCGATGATTTCAAAAGTCCACGACGTAATCTTTAATTTGCCTTGTGTTCAAATCACTTGAAGAAAATTTGTTAAGAAGCATTATTTTATTTCTTTGAATCCTAATGCTTATGAAATACCAAAACCAATAATTTTAATGCATGGACTGATATTCAAAACATCGATTTGAAAGGCTTTGATTTGTTGTCAACCAAAAGTAAAATAAACCGCCAACTCTCGCCGTAGAGATTAAAAATTCCTAAAGAAATAACACAACTACAACCACTGTCGTCTACAAAAGTATTTCATTTTTCGAAGCATACATTTCCAAATTCTTAAAAGAGGACACACTAAATTACAGACCCATAAATGCTAAACAATGACTTCTGCGGGATAACTCGCTCCCATTCTTGGTCTTTCAGTTCATCTTTCGTCTTCCGCAGCGGCACACCCACGAACAAAATCATGGCAATGGGTATGATTAAGCCCATGAAGGCTGGACTTGAGAACCCTCAGGAAGAATTGCACCGGATCAGGATTACTTTGTCTTCTAAAAATGTAAAGAATCCTGAAAAAGTTTGTGCTAATTTTGTGCGTGGTGCGAAAGATAAACGTCTGAAGGTTAAGGGACCTGTCAGAATGCCAACAAAGGTCCTTAATCATACAACTTGAAAGTCTCCTTGTGTATAACATATCAACACCTGGGATCGTTTTGAATTACGTGTTCACTGCTGCTTTAGGTATTAAATTATCAAGT
>APFE030658148.1:0-10910 GCA_000404065.3 Pinus taeda
TTCTGAGTAATGATACATGAAGGTATTCAAAAGGAAAGAATTTAAAGTGATTGATCAGATTTTAATACCTAAAGGAAGTCAGAGCATGAGTAACCATGAATTCTGAGTAATAAGTATTAAAACATTGAAGAAAAACATCCAAAGATAGGACCCAAGAACTCAATTCACCATAGTTCAACACTTAAAGGAAGTCAGAGCATGTTCCTCCATGAATTCTGAGTAATCAGCATTAATACTATGGAAGTAAAACATATGAAAGATAAAAGATAAAGCTCACTGAAGTACACTATGAATCTCAGCTTCAGAAAAGTCCAATTGCTTCTATATATATCAGTCCCTGCATAGCATTTACAAAAGTAGTCTTATTCTATAACATTTTCCAACCCTTTTTACATTGCTGCTCTAGCTATATATAGATTTTTTCTTCTAACTAATGAGATTCCTCCTCCAGCATGAGGGGAATTCGAATTCGTCCTTATTTGACACCTATTGACACTTAAACTAACTATTTAATACAAAAGACAGCTAACTAGGAGTCCTAGAGACCTAAAACAATTAGGAGTGTAACTCCTCATTATGATCAAAAAAACCTTATCTAAACATTTAACACATTATTTGACACCTAAAACTCCATGATTTCGAACTTGATGAAGCCCATAACCTTCCAACTGTCCCTTGATGACTCATCCATTTGTTGTTCCTCGAAACTAGGAAAATGTCCCTTGCTCTGCTCTGGCTGAAAAATAGGTCTTGGGACAGAGCTCATAACTTCTGATAAAAAATGTATTTGGACAAACTGAAGGAGGTTTTTGTGAAACAATCTGTTCTAAACAAAAACCTCTCTTTGTTTTTTGAAACAACTTTCCTACCGCTCACAATATGTCTTTGAAAAATAGTTGTCAAACAGGAGATGAAAAACTGCACCTACAACAGATTTGTAGCGCAAGTTCAACCATAAATTCCTCCCACCTCAGAATTAATTTGAAGAAACTGAAAGAGGTTTTTGTAGTGTAGCATGTTAGGAAGAAAAATGTCTTTCAGTTTGCAAAATGTAGTTCTCAGCTGCTCAAGAAAGCTTCTGTAAGTTGACTAGTAATGACAGTTTTTCTCTGATAAAACAGGCTGCTACAGGGGTTTCGTAGCGCGCTGCGAAAACACTGTGTAATTACAAAAACCACGGTTTAAGGCCAAAAATTTGACTTCCTTGATCTGTCCTTTGTTTTGAAATGACTTTCCCATATACCATGAGGTTGTTTAAAACTGAAAACATAGACACCATCCTTTTAAAGTAAACTTCAAAAGGTAATTCATCAAAACTTTGGACTCAACCTTACTTGCTTATGTGATATCTTTCAACTACAGATGTTCTTCATGCTGGCTTGGTTATTCTTCTTTGGACTGCTTCTCCTGTAGATGATTCATTTCTACCTTCTTTGACCTGACCTTTCCCTTTCGAAACTTGCAACCTGATAAGATGTTTCTGAGATTGGCACTTGTTTAAGTAAAGGCAGTATAAATAACTGCTCATGTGGACACATGGCTATGAGACCGGTGATGAATGAGAATGTCCAGTGATGAATGATAATGCATATTTGAATCAAGACTCCTAAGACTCAAACTCTAAGGCAAACAAACATCAAACTTAGACTAGCACTGACTTTCACCATAAACTAATGTGAGACATTTTGGTATTAGAATTCTTAAGTGATAACATATTGAAAGAAAAGATGGTCACTGTGCCGATCCTGGTCTTCTTGAATTGGGATAAGGAGTTTCATGTCCATGTTGACACTTCGTGTATAGCACTAGGAGCAGTACTAACGCAGGATGGTGGTGAGGGCTTGGACCACCCTATCGCGCTTGTGAGTTGTAGATTATCTAAAGAAGAAAAGAACTATTCCACCAATGAATGCGAGGGACTGGCTATGGTGTATGCGCTCTAGAAATATCAACACTACTTACTAGGGGGACACTTCAAAATGTATATAGATCATTCCACACTCAAATAATTAGTTAATAAGCCTATGTTAGGGGAGTGCATATGTAGATGGATTTTATTGTTCCATGAATATGATTTTGAAGTTGTTGTGAAACCTAGACAATTGAATGCAGGACCGGATCACCTGTTGCACATTGAGACAAGAGAGGAACCTACTAGTCTAGAGGAAGGATTACCTAATGCACAACTCTTTGTTGTGTGCATAGAAAATGGACATTTTGAAGATATAATCCACTTTCTTACGACTAGAATTGCTTTAAAAGAGTATTCCTTCCAACAAAAGAAGGAACTAGTGGTGCACATGATAGATTTCTCTATCGTTGTGGGGAACCTATATAAGAGGGGCAATGATGAGATACTGTGAAGGTATGTACCTGAATTTTAGAGAAGCCAATCCTTGTGGATGCACGTGGGGGCACTGTGGGAGGACATTATGTAGGGAGAGCGATTGTGTAGAATATTCTCTGTGCAGGGTTGTGGTGGTCGACTCTTCATTAGGATTCAAAAGCATATTGCAAGGCTTGTGATGTATGTCAAAGAATAGGTAAACCATTGTAGAGGGACGAGATTCGTTTGAATCCTCAAATGACACTGCAGCCCTTTGAAAAGTGGGCGATCCACTTTGTAGGCCTGATTAAACCTCAAGGAAAAATGGGTGCAAGATATATTATCACTGCGATAGAGTACCTGACTCGTTGGGCAGAAGCACAACTGGTAAAAGATTGCATGACCACCATGGCTGCAAAGTTTTTGTTTGAAGATGTATTGATATGATTTGGATGTCGGAAGATCTTGATGAGCAATTGAAGTATACATTTTCTGAACGAGACGATCAATGCGCTGACACAAGAGTTTCAGGTGTATCATCAGAAAAGCACACCATATCACCCACAAGTCAACAGGATAGTAGAAGAATTTAACAAAGTACTGGAGACTGCACTGACCAATGTATGCAACCCACAACAAAGTGATTGGGACATGTGCGTACCTGTAATATTATGGGCTTATAGGATGACATGCAAGAAACTGACGGGAAAGACACCTTTCTGGCAGGTCTATGGAGTGGAAGCCATAATGTCAATGGAATATATCGTGCCTAGTCTACACATAGCAGTGCTCATAGGTATGAACCACAGAGCCTTGGAGGAAAGACTCATGCAGTTGGAGCAACTTGAGGAAGAATGATTTCTGGCTAGCTTTCACTAATAGGTACAAAATCCGCGGGAAAAGGCATGGCACGATTGACATATTAAGTTGCGCACCTTCAAGGTGAATGATTTGGTGTTATTGTATGACAGTAAGTTTGATAAATTCCCAGGAAAATTCAAAATGCATTGGTTAGGACCATATTTTATTAAGGAGGTCGTAGATGGAGGCACGGTGCAGTTGGTAAAGTTAAATGGAGAACCTTTCCCAGGAAGAGTGAATGGCAGTTGGTTGAAGCCATACACGGGTGGCCCAACTATCTAACTAGCCCACTGAAGTACAATCTTAGCACTCCAGGTAGCTGAAAGGAGGCACAAAACTATAAACAGATGTAGGGAATGTAGGAGTAGATACAAGGAAGCAGTTTAGATACAGCAGTCTCTGAACAGTGCATGCATGAGATACATTAGGCAGCGGCTCAGTGCGCTTCCAATATTGCAGTAGTTTGGATAGAGTTAATAGGTCTCTGTGTGAAGATCTCCACACTGACAGAGTGACTTGAGGGTGAGTCATAATGTTTGTGTTGGGGGCCCGTTGGGCGCAGGATCCCCCAAGGAAAATTTTTGGGCTTAAAGCTCATATGTTGACCAAATTCGATGTAAAGACTCCGCATTTTCTAGGTGTGGAGCAAGAAGATTGTAAATGAGTCATAGGGTTATCCACCCTCAGTTTTTTAATGTAATTTTAGCTTTAGAAATCTACCCATGGTCTGCAGACCATGGGATTGTATAAGTAGAGCGAGGCTCTAAGTTGTAAAGGAGGGAATCAATGGAAGCAATAGATGGAGAATTGAGTCTTATCTAAGTGTAGAGTCGAGCCTTTGGGTCGTAGAGTAGGAGAAGGATCTGCAATTGAGTGCACAGAGGCCTAGTAGTCCATAGATGAGTGCGCGGACACCTGCAGCTGAGGGCACGGGGTGAGTCGAGTTTATAACATTTGGAGAAGTAATAAAGAGAAGTATTACATCATTTTTGTGTATCTTTTTCTTGTTTTGTGCATTGATTGTATCAGATATAAATTACATTTCTATTGTTTATATGATGCAAGGACTTATATGAATGTGTTGACAAAGTCAATATAAGATTAAGTATCTGTCTACATGAAGATAACTAACTGTTATAAGAAGATAAGTAAGATCCATAGTATAAATTGGGGAAGTAGCACAAATTGTTACTAGGGCATCGCAAAATCACCTCATCCCCTGGTTAGGGCTGTGCAAAGGTGATTATAATAGATTACAAAGGTCCCATAGGTCACGACAACACATGAAGTGACCTGCGTGAAGGTATTCACAGTTGGACTAAACCGACCCCTCAGACATCTCAAGGGCGTGGAAACTTAGTTCTAGCATCCCCCCATACTGCTTTGGGTGAGACCTCATATTGTGCTCCACAGGTTGTTGCCAAAAGGGCCAGTAGTACAAGGATTTGTTTGGATAATTAACTCTAAACCTGGGTCAGGCCTCCTGAAGCCAACAATGTAGGAAGCCAACAAGCACAAGCCTACAATGACCTACACAGGAAAAAAATCCAAACCCTAAACAAAGGAAGCAAGACTTGAGAGACCACACAATTCATATTTCTTCATGACTCAAACAAAAAAGGAAATCATAAATACTCACGAAACCACCCATATAAGGTTCACAATATCACAAAATCAAACAAAACATCACTAGCTACTAGAAGCAACCAATCCAAACACACAACCTTGACAAAATAATCCAAATTTCCAACGACATAATAAATATCATAAATAAAATGCCAGATAAACTAGATCTAAACGATATATTCGTAGACATAGGCATATCATGATAGATCTAAATCCCTCTTAGTAGAGTTTTTGTCAAACTTTACCAATTTTTTTTTATCAATAAGGAGTCATCACTCCCAGATAGTCCCCACATTAAATACCCAGTTCCTACAATTATCACTTATAAGGAAAAACCAGCTACATAATTTACTTTGTAAATTACTTATAGGGCGTGACATTTCCCAAATGTTGAGATTTGATTAATAAATTGACAAATTAAGCCTATAACAAGCCTATATAAGGTTAAAAGAAAAATATAAATACTTAATAATAGGTAAAAATTGGAAATCAATATCAAGGAAGGAGAAATCAAGACACTAATGAAAGCTCCCCAGTAGAGTTGTCAGTTTTGTTAACTCAAATTTAACTCAAAAGCTAAGGATTTGTTTCTCCATGGGTATCACCTCTATAGATAATGTGTGAATAATAAAAATCAATCCCACGTATATATACTACCACCATCCACATACACAACAAGACAAACAAAGATAGATCTCATACCTCAAACCTCGTAGATTAGTGTAGACTATGTAAATTGCTTGTTGCTAAATATTTTCCTCCTACTTGGAAACACTTCTCTAACTTCTAGACCCAAGCCCCTACAAACAAGCATAAACATACAAAAATTATTCTTTCCTTTGTGGAATTCACATTAGCTTTAGTGAATAAACTCAATATAAAAAAATGATCAAGCTTTCCATATCATAAAAAATTCATTTGAAGGGAAACAAATTATATTCATATGAATATAATAAGTACAGAGAACAATATACCTGGGAAATAGTATGATCTCATCTCCAATCCTCAACACTATCCTTTCCTCAACTTACAAGAATACTAGGCTCATCTCACTTGTAAGAGAAGTTCTAGTGTAAATCCACTAGCATCATTGAGCTACTTTCTCTTTGATCACCTCTCCCCTTGAGAGGGTCTCAGTATATGGGAATTTCCCAAATTCAGGAAGATGTATCTAGAAAATTGGGTCCATGAGAAGTTAGGAAACTTCTCTAATAATTGACCCCTATCCAACTTGAGAACAAGTGAGTCGAGCTAATATCCTTGGGAGTAACCTATTCTAGAAACTTGACTTGCATCTCTCCCATGCCAAAGACATGCTAAATTCTTAAGTGTCAAGTTTTTCAACTATAATGGAGTGATTAGTGATAGGATGATGTGCTTATGGGAGTGATGAGATAGCAAAGAGGCACAATCAAGGAGGAAGGGGAATCATTTAAACCAACAACTTAGTTAGGTTGAGTTAGGGTTCTTGTATATGACATAAGATGGGAAAGAGGTCTACAAAAATAAGTTATGCACATAACCAATGAACCATGACCATCAATATATATCCATCAATGAACATAAGGAATGCACCATACATGACACACATAATTGAAACATCATAAGAAGAACACATATTCTAAATTGACCATTGTACATAGTGGCTACAGTAAATTCAAGAAGATGTATAAGGAACATTTTCCTTCTATTAACCAATCTCTATTGTTGACAAGAGGCGATGCAATTTGAAAACCTTAATTTTGGGCAATTTGAAAACTAGAATTATGTGGAATTTGAACCCTAGTAATGTAGAATTTGACAAACCTATTGGATCAACACTAGCTTTCTATTGATGCATTTTTTGGGGGTGTCATGTTTTTTTATTATATTTATTAATTAATTGATTTTCCATAATAAATGTAATGAAGCGATGCACAAAATAAATAATACACAATAGTAGGTGTGCCGTATAAATGATACACCTTAACTAACAAGATATAAGTGATGCAAAGAAGAAAATCACTGTGACCATTAACACATATCCATTGATGCACCATAAGTGGTTTAAAATTAATGTTCCTACATGAAACACATAATTGACACACCATAAAAAACACACATAATCTAATTTGACCATTATACATAGTGGTTTCTATATACATGAGAATATTTGTAAGATATTGGCTACAATATAGATGAGACAATATATAAACAACTTCTATATTCTATTAACCAATCCTTGATTTTGCAAGAGGCTGTGCCTCTGTTTCTAAAAAATGTAGTGTAAGCATAAATTTGAGAAGGTGGGATGAATATTATAGTGCAAATTCAAAAACTTTAGTTTATGCAATTTGAAAACCCTATTTTTTTTCAATTTGAAAATGCTAAATTTGTCCAATTTGAAAACCCTATTTTTGTGGAATTTTAAATCGCTAGTTATGTGGAATTTTAAAGCCCTAATGTAGAATTTGAAAATACCAACTGGTGGCTAATGTTTCTAATTTTCATTTGGATAGTCTCACTTGTACCAACTTGTATTAAGCTATGTTGGCTAAGTGTGTATAACCTTGTTCATTGCTTAGGTGGAATGTGGATAACCTAAAGAGTCAACATAACCTTTCTCTTTATGCACTTTACTTGGGATGTTATGTTTGTTGATTAGATTTATGAATTAAGTAATGCCCCATAAGCAATGCATTGAACCAATGCACAAAATCCATTATACACAATATTAAGTGTTCCATACAAGTGATGTACCTTACTAATAAGATATAAATGATGAAAATAAGTAATAAACCATGACCATCAACATATATACATTGATGCACCATACATGACACATAATTGATGTTTTTAAATGACACACTATAAGAAACACACACATTTTAAATTGAGCGTTGTGGATAGTGAATGAAATTTATTCAAGGAGATATGTAAGGAACTGTTTCCTTCTATTAACCAATGCCTAATGTTAAAATGAGATTGGTGCTTCTCTTTCTAAAAAATGTAGTGTAAGCATAAATATGAGGAGGTGGAGAGAATATAATGCAAAACACCAAGAGTTGGGCATGCAAACTCCAATATAGAAAGTTGAAATTTGAGTTCATAATAGACAATGTAAGTAAAAACACCATTAACCTTGTATCACAAGTTGGCAATGTCCATCAATCTATTTTGAAGTGTAATTTGAAAAACCTAGTTTTGTGGAATTCGAAAACCTTGGCTTTTGTTGAATTTTGTCCAAAGAGGTCAACATAAGCTTTCTATTGACGAACATTCCTTAGGGAGTTATATTTGATCATTATATTTAATAATTTTATGAGCTAATGAAACATTATATGGATGGAATTTATTTATTAGACCATTATTACTAATTTACACCTAACACACCATAAGAGAATCCCATAAGATAGACACTTAAGCAACACACACAAGTGGCATAGCTAAGTTATTCCCCACAAAAAATGTATATAAGTGATACTATTTAAAGTAAGATACATAGTCAACATGTCATAAGATACAAACCATAAGTGACATAGTTAACCATCAATGCATCGAAGCAATGCGTTAAATCCATGATACGTTATATTAGGTGTCACATATAATGATGCACTAGTGGTATTCATTAAATTCTCATGTTCATGATCAAGTATGAAGTATCATACTTTTTATGAGTTCTTGAATGGCATTGTTTGTAGTTGGAGGTTTATGGAAATGATTACGTATATGTTCCATACAAAAAAAACAGTGCCAACATTCAAAACCATTGAAATCCACATGCATTTTTTAACTAGTTAGCACCACCATCTAACCAAATCCAATGTTGATCCATTTGCATATTATTCTCCTTCAAGTAATTGCAGAAAAACCGAAAGCATTGCTATAGATAAGCTATGTCATGACACCTATCATCACTTATGTAAAATTTATATTCCTTCAATATATCCATGTTGCCTTTACTACTATCCTGCCCATGCTTAAATGTGATATGGACCATTATGTTGTGTATTCCTAAGAAACAACATAGATGAGCATTCATTCAAAATGATTTTATGAAATGAAAAAAATATATAGAGATATGTGTCAAAATAGTAATATTATTCAATGTGGTATAAAAAAACATGTCTTGTGACTTCAATTCAAATTATTCTTTGATAATTTTATAGGATTGGTAATTAATAGTTTTTTTAGGTAGCTTACCTTGAAGTAACAATAAAACACTTTCATGCACTTGAGGGAATTTTGGAGTTATTTATTGCATTATGACCAATTTAGGTAGGGGTGATTGACCTATACCCTTGAAATATTGACTTCTTTTTTGTGGACTGACATTCCTTGAAGCGTACTAGACATTCCAGACTAGTTATTGAAAGCTAAACCAATCTGTTAGAGTCCCAAACCCCTTAAAAAGTTTGTTGTAGTGGGAATATAATTTTTTTATGGAACTAATGAAAGACATAATGTATAAGAAATTATGCACAATCACATATTTTTAGAGATTTTTTCCAAATCTATTTTATTAAATTGTCATAATTCAACTGATGTTGAGTCACAAATCACTACAATTTGACCCTAGACATATTAAAATATTGTATAAACCCATTACTAATATTTTACTAAGTTGTGTTGGACAGTAGATCCCTCGTGTAATGACTTGGGGCTTAAAGCCAACAATTTTGGGTAATGATATTGTAAAGGCTTCGTGAAGTGTGTGGAGCGTGAATTGTAATGAGTCAAGTCAAAGGGTTGTCCACTGAAAAATAATGTAAGGTAATGGAAAGTGAGTCGGCATGACCATGCTTCGTAGACCATGGGAATGTATAAATAGAGCGAGGATCTAAGTGTAGAAGTCAGTTCTTGGTTAGTCTTGATCTGAAGTAATATGGGCTTTTGAATGCGAACTTAGTTCTGAGTCTGTAAGTCTGAGTCTTGGGTTGTACTAGTAGAGAGAGGCTCTACAGCTGTGTGTGCAGAGTCCTAGTAGAGTCCACGGCTACATGCATGGACCCCTGCAGTTGTGTGCATAGGGTAGGGAGTGGATTGCAACTGGAAAAGGCATTAATAAAGATAAGTTGGTTCTGGAATATTGCATATCTGTTTCTATGTTCCTGTTTATGGATCAGTTTACAGTTTATGATTGCGCACATGTATGTTTATGTTGAATGGTAAATCAAAGCATTGGAACCACTTAATTTAATTTGAGATATATAATAATAATAATAATAATAATAATAATAATAATAATAGAAAAGGGTAAAGAACATTCGCGCTCATGGACAACTATGCGGAAGTAGTGCAGTGCTTAGGATTAGTTCACGAACTTTCCAGATCTCATCAAGACATCCCTAGGATGCAGAAACCTAGTTCCAGCACCCTCCCATACTACTTTGGGTGAGACCTTAGTCCACGCTCCATGGAATTTTGTTGAAAGGGCCGGCAATTTCTGGATTCGTTTGGCTAAAACACTTCTGAACCTGGTTCAGGCCCCAGTAAGCCAACAAATGGTTCCATTGCTAGGACCGGGATCTGTGTAAGGGATGTCTGATGTCAGAACATTGGAACCCTATGAAGAAGGAAATTGAAGATTGGTTGGATTAGAAGCTTCACGAGTTCATAACACAGGAAAATAGGACTCCACAGATATCCAAGAAGAGGTGGTTGGATCGCTACATATATATAGAAATTCACAAGATCTTCTTCACGACCTTCTCTTCGAAGCTATATGATTGGATCGCGAGGTCAGCCGATAGCTAGGTAAATACAAGCTTGATCAATTAATAGTGTGGACTCCGGAGTTAGTCCATAGACTAGAGGCATCAGAAGATAAGATTGCACAGGTCGTGGACCATTGGCTCAACTGGATAATGGGAGGATTTATCACTAAGTTCACAATAGACACAACCATGAGCTATAGTGAAGCAGAATGACACTTTATCGGACTGTGAGGTAGGTACACCAAATCCCTAAATAACTGGATTAAGATGTCATTATGTGAGAAGCGGGTTATGAAAATACATTAATGATTGGAATGACACAAAGGGGGAAGATCTACAAAGGGATTGAAGGGTTAGAAAACAGTCCTTTAATTTCACCTCCGCAAGCGAGCGAGGAAGAG
>APFE030658159.1:2292-45564 GCA_000404065.3 Pinus taeda
ATCGTCATGAATGAAATTATGATGCTATTATCTATGTCATTATGTTGTGCAGAGAGATGGAATTTATTATAGTGATTTATTTTGAAAAGATTGCTTTGTTCTTATCCATAAAGGTACAATGTAATTGTTTCATTTATTTTAATGCATATGAACTGAGTAGGCATAAATTTTAATTCATGTGAAGCGAGGATGAATTCATCTTTATGTATTTATTTTAATTCATGTGAAATGAAGGATGAGTAGGCATGCTCTTATAATCTTAATTTTTATTCATGTGAAATGAGGATGAATAGGCATGTTTTTATAATCTTTATACATTTATGCATGTGAAAGGTGGATAAATAGATATGGATTTATAAATGTGTGCATTTATTTAATATATTTACAATATGGGAAAATAGATATGCACCTATATCGATGGTTTTGTATTTAAAAGAACAAGTAGACTGCCAGCCATAGTTTTGCAACAAGAAGAACAACTAGGAAATAATACCATGGCTGTGCAAATTGATTCCCATGGTTTTTGCATTTGGATTAAATGCATTAAAAGTGTGGTTTTGCAATAACGATTAAGGTATTTCATATGTTAAATAGTCATAGTTAAGAGTTTGATGATGCAGGTAAACGTAAAAGATTAGTTATAGATATGAATTTCAATCTAATTTATGCATGTGCAAAAAAGTGTTTACAGCCCGAGAGATATAATGCATGGAAGATTATTAGTGATTTTGACATGATAATTTGTAGAGATTGAATACTTGATATTTTTTATTCTCTCACTTTATTATGATCTAGGATTGTTTGTTAGGGCTTACTTGACAGCTTGTGCCCAACTTTTGGCTAGGTCCTTGACAAACATTTTTGCTAGACGTTTATGGCTTATATTTTTATACACCCTTTTGGGGTTGGTTTTTGGTTGCTTCTTTCTGGGGTTCTTAGCAAGCAAGCATGCATTCTTCTTTTTTGTCCTTTCATACTTTGAGAATGCATTATTTATTATGTAATTATTATATGGTAGAGTGTAGTCCGATGAATGATTTAACCACTTGAGGCTCTTTAACTTGGGGACAATGGAGTAGGTGAAAGAGACATGGTTTTGTGCTTGGGCATGGAGGGCTAGGGAACCTATGGAGATTTCTTGGGATTAGAAATCTATGTAGGCTATTACTAGTTGGTTGGGTAGAAAATTTAGTTTTATAGTTCAAATGAAACACAAGGTATGACATTTACGAATCTCACCCTCAACTTAGCTCAAGGTAAGAGGTATTTCCTATCTCATTTCCAACTTAGTTCTCATAAATTTGATTAACAATTATGTCGTCTTTTTATTTAATTATCTTACTACAATTTCTTTTTTATATATTGTTAAGTTACTATTGTATATGCTACTTAGGAACAATGTACATTTTCCTTTTGAAATAAAGAAATATATATAACAAAAAATAATCATATAGATCTCAAAATGCTAGGAAATAAAATAAACTTTTCATTCAACTAACGCCGTGTTAGATGGATGAATTAGTTACAACCCTAAGTTTTGGGGTCTTGGTATTGAGCCTCACACATACATAAAAAATTGGAATGACACTATCAACAATGAAGATTCACTACTTATGAGGACATGGTAGGAGAGAAGCGGGAGAGTGTAGGGTTTCAGGTCGCGGAGGAAACTTCCCCATGGATGGACACAGAGGAGGGAGCCCCACTCCCTCCTTCAAGGAGGTGGTGGCCAACAAATGCAAGATTCCTCTGGATAAAGGCAAAGGTAATGCAGAGGAAGGAAGGAAAAATAGGGAAGAGGAAATAGAAGGTTCCAAATCAAAGGAGAATCATGGCACAAAAGACAAGGAGGAAACTGACAAAAAACAGGGAACAAAAGACAAAAATCAGAAAAGACCATGTAAACCCAAGGCTGAAATTACTCCTAGAGTAGTTTTAAATAATCTAGTGCTACAAGCGCACAGGGAGCACATGCAAACTTATGCAATCATATGCAAATTCATGGGGTTATGGCCCATTGAAAAAGCTTTACAAGCTTGGATCAGATACCACTGGAAACCTAAAGGGAGCGTTGATCTTCATCTAGGGTCCAAGGGATTCTTCACTGTGGTGTTCACCAACATCAAGGATAAAGACAAAGTGTTTGAAGACGGGCCCTACTTCTATGTAGCAGCAGGGCTCTATATGAGGCCATGGATGATGAATTTCATTTTGGAGAGGGAAACTTTTACTTCAGTCCCGGTTTGGGTAAGACTCTATTCTCTACCTCTTTATTATTGGCAAACATAATCATTAGTAGCAATAGGCAATAAATTAGGAAGGTTTTTCAAGGCTTCCGAAGCCACAAGAAGGGGAAAACACACCTCCTTTGCTAGGATCTATGTGGAGATGGATCTATCTGGAGCCTTTTCGAATGAAGTCATCTTGGAGGTTTTTGATGAGGAATGGGTGCAGACAGTAGGTTACGAGCACATTCCATTTAGATGTCGTAGATGCCATGAACATGGGCACCTTCTAAGAGACTGCCCTCTTAGTAAAACAGAAAACAAAAGCAGAACTAACACAGTGAAAGACTCATACAACTTTCACGAAGTGGTTCATAAAGGAAAAAGTGGCAAAAAAGGGCCAAAGCAACACCAAGTGGGAGGACAAAAGGCTATTCAGAAGCAGTTCCAAGTCCTCGAAGAGGATGAAGAAATAGTAGTAGAAGATCAAGTAATGAAGGAAGGTTATGAGAAGAGGGTGAAGGAAGAAGATAATAATCAGGTACAGGAAAATGAAAAATAGAAAGGAAACATGATGAGTGATTGAGAACTGGAAATGGATAAGGAAAGAACCAAAGTGAGATGGATATGGAGGACAATGAGCTATAGGAGATTCTTGACAGAGAAAACCTTGATCTAGAAGGGTTCTTGAATCAGGGAACTATGAGCGGGGTAGAATCACTACCACAAGAAGAGATCAATATAATAGAGTAGCTATTCCTACGGAAAACCCAGGAAAAGGGTTTGGAGGTAGTAAATAACATGGAAAGACAGAGTAACAAAGGGGTGAAAGTAGAAAAATCGACTCCGTGACTGGCACCGAGAAATCTAGGAAAAAAAAGGGGTAGGAAAAAGAAGAATGAGCTACTGATGGAATGTGGGAAGCTCATGGTAGACTCAGGTAATATGAAAGATCTAACTAGTTACTCCTTTACCAATCTTTAATTATGAAGTTCACAACTTGGAATATTAGAGGTCTAGACAGCAAGAGAAAACAGAGAATGCTGAAGAACAAAATGAAGCAAGAAGCTTCGGATATAATTTTCGTGCAAGAAACGAAATGCTCTATTCAAACGTTAAGGCAAATCCATAATAAATGGTTAAGTAGGTTTGAGTTTCTAGAAGTTAAAGCTGAAAACACAGCAGGGGGTATCCTTACTCTCTGGAACCCCCAAAAGATTGGAATAATTGATGCGAAGGCATCAAGGAGTTATTTATCAGTGGTCATACAACCTATAGGAGACAGGGACACTTATCTAGTCACGAATGTTTATGGACCTCAAAGGTTAGATGATAAAATCATATTTTTAGACTCCTTGGTGGATCTTTGGATCAGGCATCTAGGATTACCTTGGGTCATAGGAGGAGACTTCAATATGATCAAATCTCTCTCAGAGAAAAAAGGGGTTACAAGGGCTCTAAACAAAGATTCCTCAGCCTTCCAAAATTTTTCATAAGACATGAAGCTGGTTGACGTTGAGACAAACAATGGCCTCTGCACATGGAATAATAAAAGAGGAGGGGATTCCTAGGTAGCCTCCAAGCTAGATAGATTCATGATCTCTGAGGATCTCATGCTGTTAGACAAGGAAATAATTGCAGGAATTCTCCCTTTTGGAGGCTCAGATTACTGGCTAGTTCAAATGGAGATCAAGGGCATAGGCACCCCAAGAAATCGACCTTTTAGATTTGAAAATATTTGGCTTTCACACCCAGAGTTCATTAGCAACATTGAAAAATGGTGGGCAGAAGATTTGCAGATTTAGGGATCAACAATGTTCCTGCTACACAAAAGATTAAAGCACATCAAGATGAAGCTAAAAGCTTGGAACAAGAATGAATTTGGAAATATTTCTGCAGGTAAGAAATCTGTTGAAAATAAAATTTTAGAACTCAACCAAGCTTTGATCAAGGAAGGATTTGATGAGAACAAAAATGATCAAGTAGAAAAATATCATCAAGAATGGGAAAGGTTGTGTAAACAAGAGGAAATTTTTTGGAAACAAAAATCAAGGGTTCAATGGCTAAAGGAAGGAGAGCGCAATACCAAAATTTTCCATAGATCCACCATTGCTAATAGAACTCACAACAGGATCTCTTCGATCAAGGATGAGGACGGGCAGATTCATCAATCCCATGAGGAAACAAAAGTAGTGTTAGTTAAACACTTCCGAGGTATTTCCCAGGAAAACATTTTAGCAAGGGAACCTTTCATCAAGGACTTCACTAAACACATCCCTAAGTTGGTTTCCAGAGAGGACAACTGTAATCTCAATAGACCTGTAACTGAAAAGGAGGTTAGTGAGGTGCTCAAGGAAATGCAAAACGACAAGGCTCCAAGTCCGGATGGATTCAATGTGGATTTCTTCAAAGTTTTTTGGAACATTGTCAAAAAGGATATTGTTAAGGTTGTGGAAGATTCCAGGATGAACATAACTATTTTGAGATCTCTCAATACCTCCTTCATCGCCCTAATTCCAAAACAGGACAATGCTCAAATGCCAGAGAGGTATAGGCCCATCGCCTTATGCAATATAATTTACAAGATAATTTCCAAGGTAGTAGCCAACAAACTCAAACCTCTACTGCCTACGCTTGTTTTGGGGGAACAATATGGGTACGTGGAAGGCAGAAAAATACTAGATAACATCATTCAAGCCCATGAGGTGGTTCACTCTTTAACAAGCAAGATGAAAGTGGGTATGATAATGCAATTAGACATAGCCAAAGCATATGATAAAGTGAACTAGACATATATCAAGAAAGTGCTTTCTGCATTTGGGTTTGATCATAATTGGATCAGATGGGTCATGGCCTTGGTGACTTCCTCAAGCTTTTCAATCTTAGTTAATGGCTCTCCCTCTGAAATTTTTCTTCTTTCAAGGGGACTTAGACAGGGTGATCTGATCTCTCCTTTTCTTTTCATCCTCATGATGGAAGGGTTGTGGTGATCCATTAATCATGCTCAAGCAATGAGAAAATTCAAGGACTCCAACTATCGGAGAATGGTCAAGTTCTAACCCATCAACAATTTGTAGATGATACTATGTTACAGGGAATTCCCACAGTCAAGGAAGCACTTGCATACAAACAAATTTTGAATGACTTTGCTACGGCAACAGGTATGGAGGTCAATCTTTCCAAATCAATTTTTTTGTTTCTTTAACACCCACATAGACATTTAGAGAAATTTTTTCAGAATTCCTGGATTTCAAAGAGAATCCCTCCCCTCTAGGTATTTGGGAGTGCCTCTAACGACTAAACCTTTTCATAAGAGAATTTGGGAACCATTAATCATTAAGATACTAGATAAGGTCAGAAAATGGACTATCAGATCTTTCAATCTGGCTAACAGACTGGTTCTTACAAAGGTTGTGCTCCAAACTATCTGAGTCTTTATGCTATCAGCTCTCCCTGCTCCAAAAGGAGTCTTATAGCAATTTATAAATATCCAAAGAGATTTTCTTTGGGACAAGGAGGAAACTAAGAGAAAATGGGCTTTAGTTTCATGGGAAAAGATCTGTAAACCTAAGAACCAAGGAGGCCTAGGATTGGATGATCTAGAGATTCTCATTAAGGTTCTTGGGGCCAAACTTTGGTGGCGGTGGGTTAAGGATCCTAAGGCTCAATGGGCTAGCATCTAGAAGGAAAAATATGATAGCTCCTGGCATTCTTTTGAACTAATAAGAATGTCTGGAACAATGAAGGGCTCTCCCATATGGAACAAGGCCCGGGAGAATAGAGGGGTGGTTCAAAAAAACAGTTTCTGGGAAATTAGAGATGGAGATCAGGCACTATTCTGGGAGGATAAATGGCAACAAGAACCAGAACTTCTGAAAGAGGAATTTTTGGGCCTCAATCATGAAACAGACAGCCAAGGATTAGTAAAGGTAAAGGACTTTGGGAACATGCTCATAATATAGGAAAATGGAGAACATGGAAAAAAAAATATATGGCAAAGAGGATAGAACCCTCAATAATAGAGCAAAGACCCTAAAGAGGATGTTGAATCAGAGGATGATTTTAGTCACTGAAGGGCAGGATCAACTAAGATGGGTAACAAAAAAGAGGGCAACTTTAATATTAAGGAAGCAAAAGGTATTCTCCTTGGGTTGGAATCCTAAGCTCCAGGTAGAATCTGGCGGAAGCTATGGAGGAATAAAGGATGGATGAAGATCAAACTCTTTATGTGGCTAGTTCACCATAGGAAAATATTAACCTTGAACAATAGTAGAAAGAGAGGCATGCTGGGACCCTCCAGATGCCAGCTCTGTGAAGCACAAAAGGAGACAATGAAACATCTTCTCAATAGCTGCATTTTCACCTCAAGGTTATGGGATTTTTTTGCCACCATCTTCAATCAGTCCGATAGAGACAAAAATAGTATTACCAACACCCTAAACAATTAGAGGAATAATTTTTTGGAATATGAAGTTCTCAACTTTGCCTGGGCTCTCCTGCCAAGTTTCATAATATGGAATGTGTGGGAAGAGAGAAACAAAAGAATTTTCAAAGAAGAGAAGAATTCCTCTTTTCGTCTATTAGAGCAGATCTTGAAACAACTAAAAGAAATAGTTGGCACAATAGTTAGGGATCTCCCCAAAAATCCGCCCTTTGAAACAGAGTTGAGAATATTCAAGTAGTTAGACATGCAAGGGATCATTCCAAAAGGTCTAGACAAGAAAATAATCATGAAGGAACCAATTAAAGAATTCTAGAATCCACCCCCCCATCCCGGCAGGTTTTTTGAAGTATAACATCGATGGAGCCTCAAAAGATAACACAGGAATGGTAGGCTTTGGAGGAGTTCTACGGGATGAAATTGGAAGCATAATCTCCCTCTTCCATTGTCATTTACGAAAATCCACCAACAACATGGCGGAACTAATGGCATTAGAGCAATGCTTAGAATTTCTGAATCAGGACAACTGCCAAATGTGATAATAGAAGTTGATTTAGAGTTAGTTATTAATGTAGCCAAGAGAATCAATCTGGAATAGGGCCGGAGAAAGTAACAAAACATTGGAGGTTAATAAGGGTGCTCCATAAGATACAGGTTCATCTTCAGGGACTATGCACACTTAGATTCATCCATGTGTGTAGAAAGGCCAACAAATTGGCGGACATTTTAGCCAACCAAGGTGTCATCTGTAAGGATTGCAGAATTTCAATGCGTTGGCTTGCAATGTTGCAGAGCGACCTAAAAGAACTTTGCCATGACTAGGCAAAAGAGGATAAAAAAGTGTATTAGGACAAAACTAAGGAAGCCAATACACATTGAGTAGATTTCTGCAGGATACACAATTTTGGTCAAACAGGGCTACGAGGAATGGCTTACCAAGGGCGGCCTCAGCAGCTATAGTTAACACAATGTTGAATATCACCAGAGGCAGGCGCTAGGTTTTCACTATCAGAAGAAAGGTTGAGAATAATAACCATTGGCCCTGTTCAAGTGGCAACACTACCCTTTTTTCTGTGGAGGGGAGACTAAACCACTTCACGAGTGGTTTGATGCGATCGCACCGATTTCAACCAAAAGGTGGTTTCGAAATCTTGGCAGTGATATCTTTCATCGCTTGACAAATGGATGAGGGCCGTGTCAGAAAATCACCCTCATCGCACATTAAACTTCGATGATTTCAGGCGCGCGATGTTCTGCTCTACCGTCCGATTTTGGCATGTCAGATAAACGATAAGGTTTATTCGAGCGGTTCGGTGGGGTCGGGGGGTTATACATATTGCTTCTTTACGGATCAATAAGTATCTCCAACGTCGGGTGTAAAAAGAAAAATGGATGGCAGTGATTGAGTGGAAGTTTTAGGGTTTGATGGCGCGGGTTTTTGTGGGGAGGGTTCATGTTCCTTGCGACTCCCGATGCTTGTCTTTGTCAATACTCAAAAGTGTTTGGCGAGCACTTTTGGGGGTTGGAAGGCTTAGAAGCTATGGGACTCAGTTTAGTGGTTTTCTGTATATATTGTAAATTATGTTTGTTTTAATGAAAAAGAAGGTACGACTCTTGCTTAACCAAAAGAAAGAAGATTCACTACTTACTATAAAAGAATTGTAAAATTAATAAAAGTATCAAGAAAAAGTTCTCGATACATTAGATGAAATCTACAATGATGATATAGTAGTGGATGGAAGTGATTCATATTGTAATCATTTATGGTGCAAGACGAGTTAAATTGTTGATGCTCATTGTAATGTACTCCATGTAATCTCAAGTATTATGGATTGGGATTTCGTTAATGTGACAAATAAACCAACCCACCTACATCAAGCCAAAGCTAACCTTCAATCCTATGGTTGATTTTGAGAAAGGAAAGATGCTACTAGTAATATTAGGAAATGGTGATGAAGGGAAGATGATTTGGATGGAGAGATCCACCTCAAATATTTTGTAGGGATGATGAAAGCGAGATTAATCACGTAAAGGTAAAATGGAAGGCTATTTCAAGAAAATATAATGAAAAATATTAGAACAATATTTGATAATATATCCCAATCACACATATCTTGAATTCCAATTAATATCATATTTTAGGCATGGATACCAAAGAAAGATCATTTCGGCCAAGATAAATAAATGTAGTGTAAAAACTATATTTGATATGCTTGAGCAAACACCATGAGATTAATGGAAATGATTCATGAATGTATTTTTTTCCTTTTGAAAGTTCTATTAATACATATTATTTTTTTTTCTTTCATACTTTAAAATGGTATATTGTACTAATATAATAACTTATACTCAACGCACAATACTGAAAAAATAATTAGCTTTGATAATTAAAATCTCTATAATAATAACATACCTAATATTTATATATTTAATTAATACCCATAATTAAAATGGTTAATAATAGTAACAAAATTAAAAAATCAATATATTATTATTGAGTCAAACGTTGATAACTTTATGTTATTACCTAATATAAATATTCATATTGATATTAATATTTTAAATAGAATATGCTCAAACACTTCATAAATTAATAATGAAACCTTCAATAATTACTTTGGTTAGTTTTCACTCTTTCTCTTATATTTGAAAAATAATCATATTATACATTTTTATTTGTATTCTAGTCTATAGTCAATTTTGGTAATTAAAATGATTAATAATACATTTTAGATACAATATCAAAATCAATGTTGTTAAATAATTTTAATAGGTAAATTTTTTCTTGCTCATTAATTTATTGTTAATGAAATAAACTTAAATTCAAAATGTTTACATTACATTACATTATAATGATCTCCACCATAATGAGACTAGAGAGTGTCTTTCACCACAATAAATAATAATAATAATAAATTAAATTTTTCCTACTCATATTTATAATTTATTTTTGTTCTTACAAACATTATAACCCAGATTTACTCATAAAATATTTTTCTTATAAACTTTAAGTAATGTCATTTTTATATATTAAAAATTTATTTCCAATAAAAAACAACACTAATTATTATGAAAATAATTAAAATTGTATAGCAATCGTTCTATAAGTAAAGTCTAAATTGGTTTCATTCTATTATAATAATTCAATCGAAACAAAATAATAATATTGAAATATAACTAGAAACTAAGTTAATAATAATAATAGATATTAATTATTGAGATCATTAAATAATTTTATTAGTAAAAAATATATTGTTGAATTTAGGCTTCTGTGATCCATATAAAGTTTATGAGAAAAGTATTTGGGCGTAAATCACATGATAGAACATTTGTGGCACGTTTCGAATCAACGAGTGTTGATCATCAAAGGGTTGTTCATTGATGATGAACCACACTCATTGATTTGAAACACATCACAAATGCTCTATCATGTGATTTACGCCGAAATACTTTTTTCATAAAAAATTATTTATTACTTATTATTCATAATAGAATGCTAAAAAACCTATGGATAAAAAAAAAAATTCACAATAAAATGTTAAAATTACTTTATCTTTTATTATTATTATTATTAATAAAACAAGAATAATTAACTGTTATTTTAATCATTAATTCTCATTTAAATGAACCTCCTTAACTCTAAAATAAAAATGCATACTCTCCTCCAATTTAAATAAATGGATTTTTAAACAATAGAATTTTAAAACATATTACTATATAATTTTTCAATTATAATCTATAAAATGTTGGTAACTTCTTAATACAAATTCTATTATTTAAAATTTTTAAAATTAAAATTATTATAGAGAAAAGACCATGATGATGATAATGATGATGGTGGTTAACTTCTACTAAGACCAAACTTTGGTCTATCAGATCTAAAGAAACGAATTATTAAGTTTGATTTAAGATTTAATTCTTATGCTCAAAAAGCTTGGAGAGAAGCCTCCCGAGCTCACTATAATTTGACATCGTAAAAGGCTAGGAAGGTAGTTATTGCAACAAAGATTTTGAAACTGAGATCTAATGTAGTTGTAAGCGGGGCACTCTAAGAGGAAGTGATTTTCATCCTTGATGTGTATTCTCACAGAGATGACAGAACCTTTCCATCCATGGTGTTTTAGGAACTGCCCAACGACCCGTTTCACTATGGAGCTCATGAGAGTTCGTTCTAATCTTGGCTATATTAATTTTCTTCTTTGGGCTAGTTAAAACAGAGAGATACTTTTGATCTTCTAGGGTGGGGTTCATGACCTCCTTATAATATCTTAATTTTCTTTTAACTACTAAATCTTTCTCACACCACATTTTTTCTTCGAACTTAGAAGTAACATTATTTTTGATGTTATTAATGTTTTGCAATGCAACATTCTCATTGATCTCCAATAATTTAACTCTTTATACCATACTAATTAGATAATTTTATAATTAATATTCAATTAAATATTTTCTATATATATTTTCTATATATTTAAGTCAATTTTTAAAAATGAATACATAAATGGAAAATAATGATTTAAATTATTTGTTATTCATTGTATAATTTAAAATTTAGTGAATTAGGTGTTACAAATACATCTTAAAAAACCATACCAAAATACTGTAAAGAAATGAGAAAATATTGAAGTTCAAAATGAGAATAAAGATATGAATAGTTAAGATAATAGGTAATAATGTTATGAATGGTATAAAGATGGTATATAGTTAAAAATCTTAAAATATAAATAAACATATATATTTCACAAACTACATTGTTAATGTATAAAAATGTTCACACATATTTTTTCTTTTAGATTTGAATGGATAATTTTTATGAGAAGAAATATATATTCTTATAACTTAGTCTTATTCAAATATTTATTTTAATTTATATATATATTATTTTTACAATTTTGTTGAATTAATTTATAATTTTTTTATTTTATTTTATTTTATTTTTTATTTTTTAATTATTTCTATAATAAATATTAAAATAATAATTATTTGATATTTCATGAATTTAAATTTTCAATAAAGATAATTAATTATAATTATATATCTATATTTATATCTATATCTATATATATATATTTTTGTAACCTAGTGAAACGAGTAACTGAGCCAATATCATATTCTTTAGATATAGATTGATTATGTCCATTTGACATTATATCTCTTGGGTCTATGACTTATTCTCTTCATTGCATACTTAATTATAAACATGGAATTGAACCTTGGATCTCTTAGTTTGTACGATTTCACTTCATTTCAATCACTAACTGTCAAACTCTTCTTGGGCATCTGAGATACCTATTTGCAACTATCTACCCATGCCCAAATTACATAAAAAATCCCATATGTTGTGAGTACCCTTATTTTCCTAATGGTGTATATCCCACAAGACTGAAACAAAAACCATAAGCATTTGAAGCTAGTCATTACAAAAATTTACAGAATTTTACTCAAAAACATCTGCAGGTATATTGAGATCAAATTCTCAAATTGGAAGTTCGAAATAATTAATTCCTACTTGTCTATGGTTGTAATTTACTAATTGAGGAGTTTGTTCCTACATAATAGGAATAAGCTAGAATATAGTTTCTCCTATTTTAGTGTGTGGTTGAGAGAATCTCTCAACCACACTACTGTACGTCTAAGATAACATTCCTATCTTGAGACCATTGATTGTATAAATATGTGTGTAATTTCCTCATTCAACAATAATAGAATATATTTTGAGTGACTGCAATTTTATTTTGGTATCAGAGCTCAGGAGGGCCTGGCCCCTCTTGGGCTTGGCCCCTCCTGGGATGAGGGAAAATAATTGAGTGTATAATTTCATTATTTGTGTGTCCATCGAAAGCTATATGCGAATAGTTTGGAACCTGCGCTTTCGTTCTGGATCTGTCTTTGCGTGTGGGTTTTGTACTGTTGTTTTAAAGGTCTGCCGCAGTTACGAAGGTGTGGGCAGGAGTGGAATTCTTAGATCTGAGTAGGAAACAACCTATAGGGTTTAATAATTGCTAGCATGGCTACGGCGAAGACGAGTTTAAAGAAGCCCGTGTTCATGAAGGTGAACGAGCTATAGCTGGGGACCACGGGGCATACGTTGGTCGTGAAAGTAGAGAGTTCGAATCTGGTTCATTTGAGAGCCTTGGTGGCTAGTTGATCTAAGAGCCTTGGTGGCTGGAGAGAGGCGTTGTCAACAGAGCCTTAGTTGCGAAGGAGCTACGAAGAAACTCGTTTTTTTTAAGGTAAGCCAGACCAGTGCAACATTCATGGCTTGTTTACGTGCTGGTCAACATAGCATAGGTCAGGGGTCATCGCAGGATTTGTCCCTTAATTCTGTGATAATCAGACTTTCCTTACACGAATCATCAACAACAAAGGCCATCATCGCGGACCTGACCTTCTAATTGCACGTTGGTGCATTTCTGATCCCCAATCAGTGTGTTGTTCTTTCGGTCGGTGCTGCTTTGATCCCGTGGCATTGCTGTTCAGATCACTAACACGCCTGTCATTTTTTCTAAGCTTTGATTGGTGTGAGGATGCCGAGATCCTTTGGTGTGTCTTCGGCAGCAGATTGCTTTCCCGATAATTCTGCTGGATTTATCCGTTCCAGAGATTGTTGACGCAGTTGTTAGCACAATTTTCTTTTTTTCCTGACATTGTTGGCAGAGATCCTTTCACATTGAGATTACCCTAATCGTTTGTCCTCAGATCCGAGTCTGCTCGATCTATGCATTGAGGTTGAGATCTCAATTCTGCTCTAATTTTACCAGTGTTGTGTTCGTTGAGGCCGAGATCTGATTGAGATCACTTGAAGTTGAGATCGCTCCAGAGATCACTTCATTGGTGCTTTTGGAGGCGATGCTTTGTGAGCGGAGGTGTATTGAAACCCGAGATTGCTTTGTATAGGCCGAGGTGCATTAAAGCAACCCTAATCTATTGGAGAGAGTTTGAAGCTGAGATCACTCCTTTGATGAGTTTTGTTTTCGGTGTAGTAAGATCGCTGATTGAGTCCGTTGTGAGCTTCCGATCTGTCCCAACAATTGGAGCATATTTTCTGACTCGATAGGCAGCGTAAGTGGCTTTCGATCCGTGTTGAAGATCAAGACTTGATCTGCCTGTATCGTTGCCATTTGGCGGAGTGCTGTCAAGGCTGATTGAAGCCGATTTGTGGCAAAAGCTTTGAAAATGGCTCCAGTCATTGCAATTATAAATAATGGCATGGTTTTCCGTGGAAACCCCAGAGTAGTGTGTGTGTTGAGCCGGGATTCAAGCAGCGTGTGGAAGGAGATTCTCAATGGATGAAGTGTCTGTGTCTCTGGTTGGAGGAATGCCTGGGCTGTGCCATCATCGGTGCCAGTTGTTTCTCTTGGTTGAATTGGTCGGAGTAACCTTACGGTGCCGTTGCTGATAGCCTCACGGAGGATTTCAGCACCGTGGGATGTTTTTGGGAAGAAGGGCTCCTGCTTGGCTTGCAGCTGCGTACCTGATAATGGCAATTTGGGCATTGGGCTGCCTGGTTCTGACCAGGATCAGGAGCAGTTCGTTGGATGGTTTAGACAGGAGTGGCCTTACATACAAGGCCACCGGGGGAGCACGTTCGTTGTCGTGATTTCAGGTGAGATCATGGCAACTCCTCACATAGATTGCATTCTTCAGGATATTTCTCTCCTCCATGGTTTAGGAATCAATGTTGTGATTGTTTTAGGAACACATGTTCAGATTGATCAACTCCTGCAGGAGAGAGGAAACAAGGCCAAATATGTTGGGCGGTATCGAATTACAGATCATGAATCTTTAGAAGTAGCAATGGAGGCAGCTGGTAGAATTCGTCTTACAATAGAGGCCAAACTTTCTCCAGGGCCATCGATTCCAAGTCTTCGGCGACATGGTGACAATGACCGCTAGAATGATGTTGGAGTAAGTGTTTCCAGTGGGAACTTTTTGGCGGCTAAGCGTAGAGGAGTAGTTGGTGGAATTGATTATATGGCCACTGGAGAGGTAAAAAAAATTGATGTTTCACAGATAAGGGAGAGACTCGAAGCTAATTGTATTGTCATAGTGAGCTGCATACCTTTCAGAACTAGCGGTCGCAGTCTTCGTGTGCAGAGGTGGTGTACAGAGGGTTCATCTCTTGGATGATACCGTTGGTGGCGTTACGATCGAAGAGTTGTAGAGGAAAATGGCGGAGTTCACCAGGGAGAGAAATTGGGATCAGTTCCACAGTCCCCACAATCTTCTCTAGGCTCTTGTGGGAGAAGTGGATGTATCAGATATAATGGGTATTTCCATGGAGTGCGTGGAGGCGACATATGATATGCAGATGGGCGTGCTGGCGATGGGATTCCTTTGTATCTCTAGTTCATTTGTAAAACTCTGGTCATGGATCAGTTTAACCATGAGATCTTGACACAAGTGGGAGGTCCCAGATTTGGTGTCATGGATCAGTTGATGGGAAATAGGGCCGCGAGAGGGTTTCTGTTGTTGAGGAAAGAAACCTACCAGCAGCTGCACTGGCTCTCGTTTTTCGCCGGTGGCAGCTTGGCGCCTTGTGTGGGGCCTGAAGATTGTGGATCAGGCTGTGTATCATACTTGGGTAAATGTTTTTTTTGGTGAAGTGTTTTTTGGAATTTAAATTGATATACATATTGAGATTCCGGACATCAATATGAAGTTATTTTGTTAGAATTCGTGACTCTAACGAATGACAGGTTCATGGAAGTTCCAAGAATTTATTTGACAAAGATGCCCAAGATGTGAATAATAAATAGATGAGATAAAGGAGCAGCAAAAAAAAGTCATGGTGGACAACAAAGTAGATTTTTTGTTATAGTGTGGTTTGTGGAATAGACTCCCTAGCATATTATTGTAATAGTCATTGTATGTACCAGAAACTCCAAATGTTGAATGTAAGCCTTCTAAAGGCATTTGAAAGTTCGTGGTGATCTCAAAACCACTTTGTAATGGTTTGTGGTCAGCCTGAAACCATCTTTTGTCACTGTAATGTGACGGTTGATGGTGAACCAGAAACCATCTATAGAGTCCTAGTGGCTACAAGATTTGCCCGGTAGTGGCATATTGAAGTTGGTGGATTTGCCCGGTGGTAAATCGAACTTGCCTGGTGGTGGCATATTGAAGTTGGCGGATTTTCCCGGTGGTGGTAAATCGGACTTGCCCGGTGGTGGCAGATTGCCTTTGTGGCTGAATCGCCTATGTGGCTTGAGGTGCCTTTGTGGCTGTGTGTACACAAGAGCTTTGTGCTCGTAGGAGCAGGTGGACTACAGTAACACCTGGCTTGGACTCAGATGAACTTTTTTTCTGAGTAGAAGGGGATTGGCGCGCTTTTTGCACTGACAACAGTGCGAGAAAGGCCAACTAGCGCGACTGTTAGGCCATTAATCGCGCCAATGGGCGCGGGTTTATCATTCAGGATCGCACCAATTCACCTTCGAGGGGATCTGCGGGAAGCCTCAACTTCGTTTGACGGTCTGCAAGGGGTGCAGGATCAGAGAAGTTGCAGATCTATCGGGAAAGGCGAATCGGATCAATTTTGATTAGATCAATTCTTCGACTGTATTGGAAACACCAAATTTGCAGATTGTGGATCTGTCCGAAGACAGAAAACTGTGTTTTTGGAGGTTTTGTACATGCAATTCGTGTGATGATGGTGGATTTGACTATCATGACAAGTAGTCATTAAGGGGGGGAGTTGGAAATAATTAATTCCTACTTGTCTATGGTTGTAATTTCCTAATTGAGGAGTTTGTTCCTACATAATAGGAATAAGCTAGAATATAGTTTCTCCTAGTTTAGTGTGTGGTTGAGAGAATCTCTCAACCACACTACTGTATGTCTAAGATAGCATTCCTATCTTGAGACCATTGATTGTATAAATATGTGTGTAATTTCCTCATTCAACAATAATAGAATATATTTTGAGTGATTGCAATTTTATCTTTGGATCCATTGTTGGCCTGACTAGTTTGGTTTGTTGAAGCTTGAGGTCCATAATTATGCTGTGAAGGGCATCCACCTCGCCTTCCAAGTGTGAAATTCTCTACTGGTGTGCTTCAATTATGTCCAATGTGTGACAATCCTCTAAGTGCAAAATTCTTTGCTGATGCGCTTCAATTATGTCCAATGTATAATAGTTAGAGGCTTTTTGTTGATAGATCATGACATGAATGTTATAAATTTCCAAGTTAATAGTTGCATGATCATTCCTATAGTGTTCACAAACTGTAGAAGCTGAAGAGTCAGACACTAATGTACTTGAGGCTACTGGAGAGTCTCTTGGGGAGTGGGGATAGAGAATAGATGAAAGACCAACCGAGGCGAGAGTGAAGATGAAGGAATTTCCAAAGCTTAAAGGAGCTTGACCAGATGACCAGGTATCCCAAAAGAAAGTTACAGGCCAATATAAGGAAACACAACCTAGAGCTAAGAAATTGGTCACTTTTAATAACACTTTCTTTGTTAGAATAATAATCACGAGCAGTTTGTCCTATTTATATGATGACGAGTCATCAATGTCAGTCAGTGGAAGTTAGCGAGTGTTGGTGAAAAATAAATGATTGTCTATAGATTTCACTATAGAAACACCAACTAAATCTATGTGTTTGTGAATGCAACGATCAAGCTCTTTGTGAGTTTCATTTTCTATCATGGTATCAGAGCTCAAGTGAGCAATGAGGAGACAAAGCTCACTGTGAGGAGAAACCCGAGTGGTAAATAACTGCATGAGATCGATTGTGTTGCTGAGTGTTTAATTGTAGTGAACATGTGAGTCCAGAGACGTGTGAAGTTGTAAGCTGAAGGCATCATTTAAGTGTGGTGAGCGGTGAATCTAATCGCTGAGAGGAGTAAACAGTGTGTGTGTGAAATGTATGCTTGAGTTTGAAGGGAAGATGTCAGTGAATGATGCAGAGTTGTGTGGTGTGACCTGTCTCTATCCCTGTCTCAGCTGTAGTCAAATGTTTGTTTGAGTGTTGGTTGATGTTTTGAGGAGCATTGAACCATGTTCATTGGGCTTGTGCTAGGTGTAATTTTGTGATGCCCACTGTGCCTGCTGTGTGTCCAAGGTAGGCATATTTTTTGTGTGACCTGGAACTTTCAAAGTCCACGCTGAGCTTCATTTTAGAGGGGAAGGAGGAAAACAAGTTATCCAAGACTGTGGTGCAGAACGAGAACGTAGCTGCCATGGTCAAGAAGTGGTACACAGGTAGATCCTCAATTTTCTTCGAGACCACCATTACAATTGTGGCAGGTGGTGTGATTGCATGATAATGCGAGCTTAGTGTCGAGGCTGGGTCTTGGGGCTATAAGGGATGTTGTGTTTGGAAGTTGTGTAGCCAAGGAAAAGGCATCAGAGGCTTTATTGGGAAACAATTCAAATTCGTAGACTGGTGTTTTGAAGAGTGGTTAAGTGGTGTTAAACCCATATGGTGCCCACCGTGGGACATTGCGATGAGTTTTGTGGGTCGTATTGTAGACTTCAGTGTAGTTTGTGAGTGGTGAACTGGAAGTTGTTTTAGGGTTTAGTTGTTATGTGTTGAATTGTCCGGTGTGGTTGTTGCACGTTATGGCCACCTCGTGAATCCTTGTGAGAAAGGGTGTGGTTGAGCCACCAATGGAGTTGCTAGAACATGAGCGTGTGTTGATTGTAGGGTTATAGTTAGTGGCTTCCTAGTATGGAGGCTTGAATATTGTTCATTGTTTTAAAAGAATTTGTGTGACGAAGAGCTTGTTTAAAGAATTCGTGTGACGAAGAGCTTGTGCATATTGATCGACGTGTGGAGATTGCCATCCTGTCGATTATGCATTGGAGACAACGTTGAACCTTGTGAATGCTGGCATGGCATTCTCAATAGTTGTGGTACATAATAGTTGTTCTGATTCTTATTGAATATTAAGCTGAGGGTTTACCTCTGATTTGTGTGGTCAACTGTTGTTGGAAGAGGCATGGAGGACCAAAGGAGTTTCATAAAGAAGTGGCCACCATGTGTGGAGAATCGCATAGAAACTCACTGGTCTGCTTAGAGTACAATGAGTGGAATAATGTTTGATAGTGATCTTTTTTATGATGCATTTTTAGAGAGCCTATTTGGAAGTATTTTTGGGTCGGGTAATATTTTTTATTCCGATAGCATTTTTGAGTGAGAAGAATCATTTGATAAAGATAATGGTTTATTAATGACCATGAATATCAGGAGTCGTTTATTCCACAAGTTCTTGAAATCACTCAGAGAAGAACTTACTTCTCTAGGAACCCAATTGTTAGAAATTTCATTGGATCTGCTTCTAAGATGGATGCGAAAGTGGAGGATAAGATTATGGATGTTGTTCAAATATCATTCATGTTCAAAGATGAGTGCATTTTGGTGGATGATGTTCCATTCTACCAGTTTGTGCCACTTGGTGACATACTTTACAAGGCTCCTCATGGAAAGTGGGGACAGCATGAATTGGATTGCCTTGTTTTCATTATTTAGGATGTTGCCCTGCATCCCAATCTGAAAGATGTTGATGATGTTAAGTACGTAAGAAAATAATAGAAGGAGCCCATAAGGAAGGAAAGAAAGGTGAATGTGAAACTGCATGAGCAAATGAACAAGCATGGACCCTTTAGCAAGAAGGATAAAATGAAATGTATTGTTGTAAGCCTAGTTGAGACTTAGACCGGTAGGCAAGTTAAAGCATAGGTTGTGATTAAGGGGAGGTCATGGAATAATAATCATGAGTAGTATGTCTTGTTTATATGGTGACAATTCATCAATCTCAGTTGGAGGGAGTCGACTATTGTTGGTGAAAAATAAATGACTGTCGGTAGATTTCACTATAGAAAATCCGGCTAAATCTATGTATAAATCTATGTGTTTGTGAATACAATGATCAAGGTCTTTATGAGTTTCACTTTCTTTAATGGTATCAAATCCATGTGAGATTTGTGCATTGAGTTGAACCCTGTGAGGAAGAAGGCATTGAGGAGCCGTGAGGGCTCTGAAAGCCTGGAGCCGACATGGAAGAACGACCTGGACAACTCTGCATAGAGGAAGGTTATGCCCTGGAGAACTCCACATACAGGGAAGACTGAAAGCGATGGATGTTGAGCTGCTAAATATGGGTTGTTGAGGCTTTCGACTCCAGAAAATCTAGAAACCCTAGTGGCCCTATGTTTGAGGAGAGTTAAGGGTTGTGAATGCCCTGTGAACTCAATTGTTTAGGTTTGGAATCAAGCAGTGGCGTGGGTGCAGTTGTGCCGATGGAATAACATGTTGGACAGAGTCATTGCGAGGAACTACGATTTGATGCTACGCCATCCCGATCTCCATGTCATGGGTGAGATGTTGTTTCCCATTAATAATTGCCTGTTGGCTATGGGAGGGACGACCAAGAGACATAGTTTGAAGATAGTTGTGAGTAATATGCAGGTGCTTTCTCATTTCCAGCAACAACTAATGACTCTCGACATGGAGGTGGATGTGATTTCATCACTGGTTTATGGATGCTGAGCTTGACACATGCCTGGAGTTGTGTGTTTTTATTTTATTTTCAAAGCGTCCTAGAGAAGCAGTCAACATAGTCTGTGAGGAGAAGTCGATGCAAGTGGAGTTTGTGCAGGAGCTTGCACTTAATGTCGATCCACAAGTTGTTCTATTGTGATCCATCAGAGACCTGGAAGAGATGCCCATGTCATCCTTGGTTGTCTGTCATGACTATGAAATCCCTGTTATTGACATGAAGAAAGTCATGCTGCATCAAGAATATTATTAGAGGAAGCAAGAGATGGGGAGACTTTCAAACGCCTGCTAAGAATGGAGTTTCTTCCAGATTCTGAACCACAGGATTCATGATTCTTTAATGGATGCGAGAAAGGGTGTAGCTTAGGAATTCTTTAACCTTCCATTAGAAGTAAAGAAAAAAAGTGCTCCGCAAGCAGGAGATGTTCAGGGATATGGTAAGACCTTTGTGGTGGCTGAGGATCAAACTTTAGACTGGGGTGACTTGCTTACTTTGGCACTGATGCCTAACCATCTTAAAAATAGTTCACTTTGGCCAAAAATCCCCACAAATTTTAGAGATACTGCAGGAGAAGATAAATGTTGGAGTATTTCCTGACAAGAGGCGTAAACTTGAGCTAGCATAGAGCACGGGACAAAGCATTGTTGAAAGGCCACCTTGTGTGTTGAGACTCACTACAAGAGCCTCTGGAGATGTGTGAGGTCCAGTGTTATCCAGAAGAGGGCATAAGGGTGAGCCTAAGAGTGTGTGAGCTCAGAGCCAGAGCAGTAAGCTCGATGGTGTGCAGAGTTGAGGGCTCAGTGGTTGTGAAGGGAAAGTGGAGTGTGCTCTGTCATTGACGTTGTTGGAGAGCGGTGTTTCTAGTGGAGTGTCTGTTGAAGAGGGTTATGCTACCCATGAGGCCTGTATGGTGCAGAGACTGATCTAGTGGAGAAGGAATGTATGCAACCGAGTGTTTGCTAATTATAATCTTGTTGACTGTGATGCTTGTGTGTCATAGATCCAGTGGAGTGTTGGCAGATAGGAGTGTCTGCAACTGAGTGTCCACTGATGAAGATTATGTCAACCGTGACGCCTGAGTGGCGCAGAAAGTGATCCACTGGAGTGTTGACAGATAAAAGTGTTTGCAAACGAGTGTTCACTGATGAATATTTTGTTGACTGCGATGCCTATGTAGCGTAGATCCAGTGGAGTGTTGATAGATAGGAGTGTTTGCAACAAAGTGTCCATTAAAGAAGGCTGAAGAATTTTGTGTCGATCGTGAAGAAGGGTGTGTCGACTGTGACGTTTGTGTGGCACATAGAGTATCTAGTGGAGTGTTTGCAACCAAGTGTTTACTAATGAAGATCGTGACTCCTATGTGGCGTAGATCGCGAGAACATCCAATGGTGTGTTGGCAGATAGGAAGAGTTGCAACACCATGTCCACTGAAAAGAGTTGTGCTGTGTGAAATCAACAACAAAATATGAAAACTCACTTATCAATTTTTTTTTTATTTCTTTTTTATTTTTATGTGTTGTTGTAAGCCTTAGTTGAGATTGAGAGTAGCAGAAACTTTAAAATTTATGTCATCATAATTAAGGGGAATTTTTTTTGAGTAATCACGCTACCCGATGCATGTTCCCATGACGGCTTGTCAGTGGCAAGTGGTGGAGTCGGCAGGAGTAGTTGAAAAATAATAATAGTCGTTGTAGTTCTATGGCTAGACTGATGTATAAATAACTTGTTTTTCAATGAAATGGTTAAGTTCATTTCGATGAGTCTTCCCAGTTCCATGGCCACTTTTAATAACACTTCCCTACCACTATTGTAACTATGGAATGCCATTGTAGATCTAGTTGAACTGAACCTAATTCTTGTGAGATTGAAAACAAAGGAAATTGAAACTCTTACCTCAGTGCCAGAGAGGGTGAGATGCCAAATTGCCCAGCTACAATAGTGTTTTATCGATAAACTGAGCTCACAATGAGAGGGAATCACTTGAAGCTCATCATTGAGCTTTTGATTTCTCTTGTGACTAGATGCCACACTAATTATTAACACTATCCTCTTCTTATTTCTCAGCAATTGTCTAATCCTTGAATCGCCTTTATCACCAGAAGTGCTGATTAGAGTGCATTCGCTCCCCAATTTATGCTTGATGAAGCTCTACAACCACATGCGAACTTACAACTCACCATTATGGATACTATCGCTCCAATATATTACATCCATTGTAGAACTAACTGATATGCTCACAATCTATAAGAAAAAACTTGAGCATTGGTCTAATCTTCATAGGCACTCTTAATTGAGTCACTTTGATAGAGATATATCCAAGGTGAAACTTGCGATCGTGCGTAGTGGAGTATCTAATCTTCTCAAAACCATTTAATAGAGGCATGTTTGCATGTGGCTTGCATTCCAAAGATGTCATGAATGGATGGCATAATTCCTCCATGGGAATCATGTTTTCAAGTGCTAAATTAATATTATTCATAATGATAACAAGTGACGCATAATAGGATGGGAGGGGAGGCGAGGTAGGGAGGGGACAAGATTCAAAGGGAGGAGGGGGATAGAGATTTCTTTAGGCACTAATGGACAGAGGGACGGATGGGGATAGGATAAGAGGAGGGACAATCATGAGCAATTTTAAGCAATGGGAATGTATCCGCCGACGCCATTAATTTCCATTCTACCTTCTTCTAGCATACAAGCCTTATTGACTAGAAGGTCAACTTCAATGTTGAGAGATCTTAAAATATGGAAGGAAACAATGTGAGAGAAGGATTGAAGGATGCCTTTGATCCTAAGGAACAACAAATTTAACATGTTATCTTTTGGAAGAGAGTTTGTTCTCAAATGTTGTATAATAAGGAAAGAGTCTCCAAGGATGGCGATGTATGATACACCTTGATTAAGAGTTAATTTCAATTCCATATATAGGTCATATAACTCACACTGGTTATTGGATATTCTACCTAGTCCCCATTAGAATTTATCCACAACTATTTCCCTATTAGAATTTATCCACAATTATTTCATCAAAATTCAAAAGAATCCCTCTCCTCATGCCACCGCCTGTATTTTTTTATTTTTATTTTTTAATCATGAATTAAATATCAAAAAATTTTAAAAATATAAATTATTAGAAATAGAATTGTTGATTAATTATTTAAAAAAATATTTAAACATAATAAATTACCTTGTTTAATTGATCCTAATTTTTCAATATATTTTAAGTTGTTTCTACCTTCAAAACCCATTTTAAATAATAAAAAATTCACAATCTCAATCCAAATTATATCACCGAATAAACCAAATAAATAGTTTTATCTATTATTAAAATTATTCTAAATCTCATCCTATTGCCATTATTGCCATTTACCATATGTACTGATGCCAATGCACCCCGCATCACCCCAAGTTGTAGAATTGAAACTATTAAATCCACAGTGAGAAAAGTCACTACACTCTCATGGCATTGAAGGCATGATAACGACCAACACCACAATGAATGTATGGATAACCACAAAATAATTTGAAAATCCATATATATATATATTAGAAAGAAAAAACCATTTCCCATTCTAAATCGATACTTTAATAGAAAATATTTGACTTTTTATTGGTGCGAAATAAATGAAATATTTATATTAAGGTGCAAGGTAGCATGGACATACACACGATACAACATCGGTACAACATCGGTTATTTTAAAACATAAACCAAATAAGTCATCCTTTCACAGTGATAGTTTTACGCTCATACTCCTCAAGTCTTGATATGTGTGACGACGATAGTTTAGTGCATAGTATACTCAATTCTTGATATGTGGGAAAGCACAGGATGCATTTCTACGAACGTTTGGTTCGGCAAAAATTGCATCCACAACGAGAAGATGACGACCACATCTCTAGAAATCACGACATAGCTGTAGATTTGGATGAATTCACTCATCTAGATAAATGCACACAAAACCTGTTGTTAGTTTTCTTCGGAGAGCCGGTGTTCATTCAAGAAGATTATTTATTCGATGGCGAGAAGAGTGTCGTATGTCTATTGGCATGATATTAGTTTCCAATATAGTATTCGTATGTAGCATTCTGTAAGAAAATGAGCAATATCTTATGGTAACGTAAACTAAAAGGAATAAGCAGATGCAGAATGCAAGAATCCTTGAACACTATGGAAAGGGGGGTGTGGCAAACCAATACCTGAGTATATCGGCCTCACATGCTAAGAGCATTAATTGATTTCCAATTGTTTGGACTCCTTTCTTCACTGTCGCCTCCATATCAATTGCCTGCTGACCATCTTCACTATTTATGTGTCCTTTAACTCTTGATTTGGCGACAAGGGAGGGCGAAGAAGCTCGCTTTAATCTTCCAAAGTAGCCCATTTTTCACGAATCTGTTGAAACCTGTATACAATTTATCCATGGTCATGCCCTTTCATTATTATCTGCCATGCCTCATCTCCACAAAGTTGCACATGCTTCGTCTGACCCTCCTCTCCATAAGATTATGTTATCATTTTTGAATGAACAAACACGTGACCTCGAGAAAATGCAGATAAAGGCGCGATCACAATCCAGACCAAATGCAGAGAAATATGATTATTGAAATTTTTTTCAAAGCGGTAAAGGTTGAAAGTTGTTTCAAATTCGAAAATGAGCACTAAATATTGCAAGTATTTTCAAATTAAAAATTTATCACTGAAGGAGTAAAGAGGGTTGAGATCGGGCATTAAACATTTCTCGACCTCACGTCTCTTCCATCAATGTGTTGTACCTAGCCCCTCCTTTGGTGTTAATGGTGTGGAGTATGGGACATGCGATGGAAAGATATATACATGGTCATACCTTTTCATCATTATTCATCATCTGCCACACCTAATCTCCCCGTTTTTTTCATTTTATCCGTAAAATACAGCTAAATTTAAAATGTAAAATAAAACTAAATTTAAAATAAAGACGTGGGAGTTGACTTCCAAATAATTTAAGAAAATGTCAAAATGACGGCCGTATCACAAATTCATAAGTTTGAAATTAAATAAATTTTATTCAAATGCTTTAATGTTCATTATGTTTGGACAAAAACCCAAAATGATAAGATAGTCAAGCTTTCTATTGTTGTGCAGGGACCAATACTAATTATAGTACTGGTCCCACACATCCATAAAAAAATATTCTTAAATCACCAACAACATGCACATAAATAGTTTATATTAAGTTATATAATTTAGTCTAAAATGGGCCCACATATTGATTGGGCCAACAAGTGTCAAATACCAAATCATAACATCAAAGGTTGACAAGACATAACGTCCCAAATATCTTGAGCTCTAAATTACCAAATAAGTCAAAATGCACTACAAAATATTCCATTGAAGTCTACTAAGGAGTACACTTGTCGCATCAAACAGTCACCGACAAATTTCCACTGGGGTAACACATCCCATTGCTCAGTAATACCTGCACAAGAATAGGTGAAATGTGTGTCAGCCATATGTACATGTGTGTTTAATCACTCAACTGTTTGAAGACAATAAATGACAACATTCAATTCAGGATTGAAGACAATAAATGAGAACATTTAATTCATGAATTAGTTCAGAGGATGCAATAAATGACACCAACCCTTTAAATTCAAGCATTAAACACACCAACCTTTTCATTTAAGGAATTAAAGACAAGAGAGCACATGGATCAACCATCAAAGATTATCAGCCATTTGATCATGTACAAATCAATCCAGGCCACACATTTGAATTTGGGAGATGGAAATCCATGCAAATCTTCCCTACCAATTAAATTATATATGAAAAACTATAAAGCATCAACTCTTTCTCATTTTCATTTCAAACGTTCATTCTACTCATCAGCGATTGGAGACATGCAATCAAAGTGTTCAAACACTATTACATTCATTCTATTCAGACGCTGTTGGAAACATACAAGCTGAGTGTGTGCACACTGTTACATTCATTCTATTCATCAGTTACTAGAGACATACAAACAAAGTGTGTGCACAATGTCACATTCATTCTATTCATCAATGGTTGGAGACATACATGTATGTTTTTGTTGAATCATGTTACCATTTTTGTTGAATAATGAATAATGTTATTTTTATTGAGAAACAAGGGTAAATTAAAGTCATAACAACCAATATCACTTGTTAAATAGATCACAAAATCAAGAAGAATTTCTATATGAGTAACATACCCACTGATTTAGAAACCAATTTCATTGCCATTATAACCTCAAATCTAACCCCTGCAACTCAATATTAGAATACTATAATAGCAAAGAATATCCTTTCGAAGAAAAAATTCTGATATCAGGTAGATTCATTGTCTGGTTAGAGAAACATTTCTAAATGAATAACAGACCCACCAGTTAGAAATTCACTTTTCCAGTCTCAAAGGCGTCCCCTAGGTGTTGTATGTTGCCAACAAACCCATAAATTTGTAAAGAATCAAAGTTGATTGGCACACAAAAAACTTAGTGTGAGTTGTTGCCCCAAGCAACCAACAACAAGGATAATTTCTTACCTATATTAATTCTCATTGAGATCATATGCCTCCAGCAGTATAACAATGAGTGAAGAACGACAAAACTAAAAAGATATGTGCCTAAGGTGACTGTGAAATCAAAATAAGTATCAAGCAAAATAAACATTGCAACACATCTAACAACTATTGAGCCAATAAATTCTAAAAACCAGAGATAAGGAATAATAGAACCAAACCAATATTATTTGAGGTTGAATTACACCACAATGTGGGCAACATTGAAGGCATATAGTGCACCATTAGGTGTGGAAAAATCAAACGGTAATAGCTGTGAGAACATGCTATATTATCTCCATTAAGGTTTGTCAAAGTCCTGCATAAACTTAAAGTGAAGCTTTTAGAGTTATATCATGAAAATCTACATCAGTGGACCTGCCTAATAATTACAGTCCATCTAGCCTTACCACAACTACGCCTCTCAAAGGGGTCCCCTAGACGTTGTATGCTACCTAGAAACCCATAAAACTATAAAGAATCAAAGTTGATTGGCACACATAAAACTCAGTGTGATTTGTTTCCCCTAAGCAGTCAACAACAAGGATAATTTCTTACCTATATTAATGCTCATTGAAATTAGATGCCTCCAACAATATAAAAATTAGTGAAGAATGACAAAACTGAAAAGATATGTGGTTGAGGTGAATCTGAAATCAAAATAAGTATCAAGCAAACCAAACATTGTAACACATCTAACAACTATTGAGCCAATAGATTCTAAGAACCAGAGATAAGGCATAATAGAACCAAACCAAATATTATTTGAGGTTGAAGACATGACAGTGGGGGAAACTTTGAAGTCATATAGTGCACCATTAGCTGTGGAAAACCCAAAGTATAATAACTGTGAGAACATGCTATATTATCTCCGTTAAGGTGTGTCAAAGTCCTGCATAAACTTAAAATGAAGGTTTCAAAGTGCTGTCATGCTACTCCGCATCAATAGATCTGCCTAATAATTACAGTCCATCTAGCCTTACCATGACTATGCCTCTCTATTTGGACTAGTAATTTTTGAGTCTCAAAGGGGTACCCTAGGTGTTGCATGCTCCCAACAAACCCATGAATATGTAAAGAATCAAAGTTGATTGACACATAGAAAACTCAGTGTGAGTTGGTGTCCCCTTGGCAATCAACAACAAGGATAATTTCTTACCTATATTAATTCTCCTTGAGATTAGATGCCTCCAACAATATAACAATGAGTGAAGAATGACAAAACTGAAAAGATATGTGCCTGAGGTGAATCTGAAATCAAAATAAGTATTAAGAAAACCAAACATTGCAACACATTTGTAGAATTTCCTGCAAATTCTCTACAAATCTACCTCTAAGATCTATGTAGAAATTCTGACTATAGATTAACTCGATAATGCAATATGCCAAAGAAAAATACTATAATCTACTTCTACTATCAATTTGCGGAAGCTTAAAGATCGAACTGAATAGAGTTGAACAATATAACCAGAAGAAGAATCAATGCACATGAAACACAGAAGAATACTGAGGGGAAAGCCTCAGCTAAAGACCAAACTATCTCTATTATCATACAAGGTGGAAATATCTCAGAATTACACAAAGCCTTAGCTCTCACAACAAGCCAGCTCTCAGTACAATCCTCTTGGATGCTCACAGACAAACAAGGCTTCTCACAAACCTTCTCCTCTGCCCTCCAAGCCACCTATTTCCTTGCATAGTTTCTCTGGGTGATCCTCCTGTTACCAAGTGGAAGACTAATCACTCACATTGATCCTACACCCTATCAGAATTGTGCAATCCTCAGGGAACCTTACCTTGACTGCATGGATGAGTTTCCTTTATAGGAAAACACATGCAACTGATAGTAACCTATCCTTGACATTTAGCTCAATCGAGTATTTCTCAAAATAGACATGCATGAGTTTCTGATGAGGGAATCTTCAGTTATCTAGAGTACACTGGTTGAGTGCATGCATGCATCAACTGACTGATAACTCACAATTAGTTCCTCCAACATTTTGGAACTAATTTAGCTGGTCTTAACTCAGTAAACTGAGCTACCTAATTACAACTCAAATACAACTCAATCTTATCTCCTTAATTTAAGGGATAAATCTTGCATGACTTCAGAAGGACTTCTATCTTGAATTTATCCAACCAATTAATCCATAATGAATTAATTAATTAATTCCAAGCAGTTGGTAAGATTAAATTCAAATTTTAATTCAAGGACAAATTAAGATTGGAATATTCTGGATTATATTTTTATCATTTCTTGTTGCTATTTTCAACACTCCCTCTCAACAAGAAAGGAATTCAACTTGATCCCGATCCTGAACCTTTGGAATGTTCTGCATGCAACACTTCTCTCCACTGTTGTTGCTCCAACAATCTCTAGAAACAAAAAAACATCGAGCCTAAATTAGTATGATGCATCTGTCATCAAAGTCTCTGACTTCTATTGCCTCTGTCGACTGAAATTTCTATGTTTTTGTTGACTCTTCCTTTCTGCATTGTTGTCAATCCTTCTCTGCGCTCTTCAATATCTGACTACTCTAGCCTCTGCCACTTTGATATCTGACTGCATCAATCCCACTGATTCCTCCCACTATTATGTACTTTGGGCTCCCGTAGTAAGGTACAATCCATGAGATAAAACCTCTCAATGAACCCTGCCCAATTTCAACCTTCTTGGGGCTATCACTTCACATCGCCCCACCTTACACCTGGTATGGCTGCATGTGATCCCTCTACTGACTCTAATTGTGGCTCCTCCATAATTTTCTGAGACTTCTTCTAGGATTTCATGTTGAGAGGTAATTTACTCTCCCTCTCAACCACCAAGTCTCTAACATTTTCCTTGCTCCTCAAGGCTTTGCATGCATCTTGAACCTTAAGAGCATACAGGTTCTTGACTTATGAACCGATCTGTTTCACCTGTGTCATGGTGATGTGTCTAAGGATAACCTTTCCCTTACTAAAGACAACACTGTAGCCTTTGTCCTCCAACATCATGACCGATACCAAGTTCTTCTTCAATCCAGGCACATACTTCACATCTGTTAAGGTGATAGGAGCTCCATTCTCCCTTTGAAAAGAAACCGTGCCCACTCTTGAAACACTAAACCTCTCATCGTCACCCATATCTATGTGAATCTTGAGGTCTTTCTCTTCCATGGCACTGAATAAACTTTTATCTTCGGTCATGTGGAATGAGGCTCCATTGTCAAGAAACCAACCACAACCCATCATTGATGACACCATGCATGCGATGAGGGTAAAGTCCATCCTGAACTGAGAGGCTAATGCCTCACCTTCAGATCCTTCCGAGGATCCCTTCTTGGAATTCTTCGATGGGAAATTAGTCGCATAATGACCCATCTTGTGACAATTAAAGCATCTCACTTTACACTTGTCAACCTTCTTCCCTCCATGAGAGGAATTCAATTTGGAATGAGAATCCTTCTCCTTCCCTTTCCTTGCCTTACTTCCTAAGGCCAAATTTTCTTCATCATCATCCTTGGATGAAGAACCATCTTGTGTGCTCCTCCTGATCTCCTCCTACATGAGATCTGGCCACAATCGTTCCCAATTTGACAGTTTCTCCCTTCTTTTCGTAGAGTCCTGGTAGCTATTCTAAATCTTTGGAAGGCCAAGGAGAGCGAGGCTTACCATATCATCATCGGTAGAAGTTATTCTCACACTTCCAAGCTCATCTATACAGGTGGTGAGCTTGTTCAGATATGTGGAAATAGTATCATCGTTCTCCATCTTGATTCTTCAAAGCTTATCCTTAAGCACCAATTTCCCATGGTTGCTACTCTTCTGGTAGAGGTCCTTCAATTTCTTCCACATTGAATATGGAGTATCGTTCCCATGGAGACTCGAGACAATATGGTCTCGAACTCCCTCAAGGATGAACTTTCTCGCCCTCGCCACACAGTTCTTCCACTTAGCCAACTCTTGTGCATTAGTTGAACTTGGATTTGGGATTTCTTGATCAATGAAATCCTTCAAGCCATTGTCTTCTAATACAACCACCATGCGATCTTTCCATGCTATGTAATTCGAGTTGCCTTCTAAGGCATACTCGAGTCTTAAGCCATAGAATAACATTGGCCAACCTTGAAGTATGAGAAGAATTCAATTTTCACCTGCAACCCCGAACTTCAAACTTCAAATTCTCTTCTCCGTATACTGTTCACAACTCCGATAAACTCAGCTCTGATACCATGTAGAATTTCCTACAAATTCTCTACAAATCTACCTCTGAGATCTATGTAGAAAATCTGACTGTAGATTAACTTGATAAGGCAATATACCAAAGGAAAATACTATAATCTACTTCTATTCTCAATTTGCGGAAGCTTAAATATCGAGTTGAACAGGGCTTAACAATATAACCTGAAGAAGAATCATTGCACATGAAACACAGAAGAATACTCAGGGGAAAGCCTCAACTAGAAACCCCACTATCGGTATTATCATACAAGGTGGAAATATCTCTAAATTACACAAAGCCTTAGTTCTCACAGCTCGCCAACTCTCAGTACAATACTCCTGGATGCTCACAGGAAAACAAGGCTTCTCACAAACCTTCTCCTCTTCCCTCCAAGCCTCCTATTTCCTTACGCAATTTCTCTGGGTGATCCTCCTATTACCAATTGGAAGATTGATCACTCATAGTGATCCTACTCCCTGTCAGAACTGCGCAATCCTCAAGGAACCTTACCTTGACTGCATGGATGAGTTTCCTTTATAGGAAAACCCATGTAACTGATAGTAACATGTCCTTGACATTTAGGTCAACTGGGTCCTTTTCAGAACAGACATGCATGAGTTTCTGATGAGGCAATCTTCAATTATCTGGAGTACACTAGTTGAGTGCATGCATGCATCAAGTGATTAATAACTCACAATTAGTTCCTCAAACAGTTTGGAATTAATTTAACTGGACTTAACTCAGTGAATTGAGCTAACTAATTACAACTCAAATATAACTCAATCTTATCTCCTTAATTTAAGGGATAACTCTTGCATGACTTCAGAAGGACTTCTAACTTGAATTTCTCCAACTAATTAATCCATAATGAATTAATTACTTGATACCAAGTAGCTGGTGAGACTAATTTTGAATTTTAATTCAAGGACAAATTAAAATTGGAATATTTTGGATTCTATTTTTATCATTTCTTATTGTTATTTTCAACAACATCTAACTTATTATTAGAGATAAGGCATAAGAGAAACAAACCAAATATTATTTGAGGTTGAATTACACCACAATGGGGGCAACATTGAAGGCATATAGAGCACCATTAAGTGTGGAAACCCAAACTGTAATAGTTGTGATAGTTTAGTTATAATAATTAGGATAAAGTAGGAACAAAAACAAGAAGGAAAGAAACCTCTTACCTGTATTTGACTTAGGTTTTGACTTGAAAGAACAAAAAGAACTGGAACTAATCATTTGAAAGGTAATAACTACACAGGGGAGAGACACCAGTACATGAATGCCTCGACCTTAGACTTTTAGAATTTGAAATGGAATAACTACATAAAGAGACTACAACTAGGAACCCTTACATAAAAACATGCTAACCCTTGCTAGGAATAAAATGAATGGAAAGAACAAAATGAGTGCCAAAAATAATGATTTGAGGACACAAAAAGTTAGCTGGGTTGAAGAAACTCAGTTATGTCAAAGTTGCTACAAAAAAGAAAAAGGAATAGCTCTTCCTGATAACTCATATTTTTACCAACTAGGAATAAAATGAATTCCAAGAACAAAATGAATGACAAGAACAATGATTTGAGCACTGATCTGGATTTAAACAGGAACGCAATAAAATACAGAGATAACCATAAAGACAGATATGTAGTGGAAATAATAATTCATTTCATTATTGTAAAACACTGAAATATGCTTACAAACAGAAGTGGAAATAAACCAGCTAGGGTGATGGTAGCTTATCTCTGAGAAGAGATGTGGCGGCTACATGCCTCTGAATTGTGTTACAATGTGGCTCGAAGGCCTATTTATTGTTGAGAAACAATGGAAAACCCTTAACATTCCAAAACCTAACCCTAGGAGATGAAACACCAAACTGTGGGCCTTGTTCAGGGTGAGTTGGACAACCAACTTCTCGGGGTCGCGAATTGGTCATATTATCTCCATTTGACGCACATGATAGCCCATTGGAAAGATCTCTCCGAGGACTATGAAAAAAAGGACGATTTTTGGAAAGAAAAATTGTTGGCGGTAGATATCCCAAAAAGCGTTGTTTAGGGCCTCAAAATAGCTCTGGAAGTTTAGGACCCGAAAAACTGCTAAAAATAATAAACTGTGCTATAATTAAGGAAACTGAAAAATTGAAAGAGACAGTTGTGGGTCCAAATGGGATAGGTGGGTGGCCACCAACATCCACCTGGATCAAGGACATAGAAAGCTAGTTGGGTTGAAGAAACCGTGTTATGTCGTTACAAAAAGAAAAAGGAATATCTCTTCTTGATAACCCATATTTTTACCAACTAGGAATAAAATGAATGCGAAGAACAATCATTTGAGGACACAGAAAAATAGTTGGGTTGAAGAAATTGTGTTATGTCAAATCCATTACAAAATTAAAAAGGAATAGCTCTTCTTGATAACTCATAAAAATCATATAAGAATCAAATAAAGAAGTTTAAACCCTTCCAATAATGATTTTCAGATCCCAGATGTATTCAGTTACAATATATAGATAAAGCATTGATTGTTGTTGCTCATTGATTGCAAAGGCCAATGAATTTCCTTGTTTTCTAATACAGTTTTTTTAAATCAGAATTTGGTGGTAACTTTGGAGGTTGTTGCAGCCATGTCAAGAGTTTCTATTTCAGATCATATAAGAAACAAGAGGAGGTGAGGGGCGAGGTGGGCCCAACTGCGATCCAGTTCATCAAGTGAGGATGGGGGGGATGATGTGAATGCTCCCAATGCACCCAATAATATCATTGAAAAGGAAAATTTGGTGGCAGATCATGTTATCCCACCATCAACCATAGAGCCGCCTTCAACCATAGTGCAAGGTGCAAGTCCAACAAAGAAAATCAGTGCCATCAGAGGCTAGAAAAAGAAAGACATGCTAGCTGCAATTGATGACATTGAGTTTAAGGGACATTCAATCTGTGCCTTTGCAAAAAAAAACATGGTATTGATGCCTCTAAGATACATTATTAGATAAATGGGTTGACTTATATGAAGCGTAGAGGGCCTGTTACAGTTATGACTGAAGAGGAGGAGGCCGAGGTGGTTGAGCAGTGTAAGGAGATGGCCCAATTAGGACATGTGTTAGATATTATACAACTTAATTCCATAGTAGATCAAATATGTCAGGGGAGGAAAAACCCCTTCAAAGATGGGTTTCCTAGTCAATCATGGTGGAGTGGATTTAAAAAAACGCATCCAGACCTTGTGCTACGTATAACTAAGGGCCTTGACAGAGATAGGGCTTTAAATCTATGCCCTGCAATTGTGTCCAAGTTCTATGACACTCTTTCTGCTGCATATGAGAAACACTCATATGCCCCATACCATATATGGAACTGTGATGAAATAATCTTACAGGTAGGAAGGAATTGTGGTATGTGGGTAATTGCCAAAAGAGGGAGAAGAAATGTGCCTAAGATTTTGCCTAAGAGCAGGGAGTGGATCACTATTATTTCTTGTGTTAATGCAATTGGTTCTTCAATCCTAGGATTTTACCTATTCAAAGGTAAAACACAACTAAAAAAATATATATAGAACTGTGAACCAGATGCATGCATGGCAGCACATCCCCATGCATGGATGACAAAAGAACTATTCCTGAATTGGCTTTGTCACTTTGTTGCATCTGTACTAGGTGGTGTCTCACCTAAAAACAAGCACATACTAATTTTAAATGGCCATGGAAGCCACATGGATGTGCAGACAATTGAGGAGGCCAACAATTTTGGCATTGATCTGTTAACATTGCCGACTCATACCACTCACAAATTGCAACCCCTTGATGTTAGCATGTTTGGGCCTTTCAAGAATTATTTCAAGGTCAAGTGAGCTTCATGGATGGAAAAGAATCCAGGGGTGGAAGTCAAGAGGTTTGAGCTAGCTGAGCTTGCAAGTAAAGCATTAAAAAGGGCTCTCACACCTTCTAATATCAAGGCTAGATTTAGGAGGACTGGTATATGGCCACTTAATGCTGATGCTCTTATACATGATACTTGTTGTAGCCAAGCATTTTATGTGGAAGGTCAAGAAGCAGAGAACTTAGAAGACCATGTTGATGCCCAAGAAGATGTTGTTGCTGCTGAAGGTATAATTTCCCTTTATGAAGGGCACTTATGTGGTGATGATGATGAACATGTGAATGAGACACAGTTCAGTCATGAATCAACTATCAATATCATGGAGTCTATCACACCCACCGAACCACCTGCCAATTCTACATGTGATATTCCATATGAGGCAGTTGATGAAGTGAATGAAAATGCAAACTTGATTTCAAATGATAATGCAACAATTGAGCATGCCAACCCAGGTAAACCCACCATCATGGTTGGTAGAGGAAATGATGAATATCAACACACATAATGTGTCTACCACCAATGAGGAAAGCATGGACATGCCTTCACAACCATCAGAGTTGAACACCAAACATGTTCATTATTTCGTGGACAATGGTTCACTAGAAGAGGATCATATTCAACATGAAGTACCTGAAGAAGACAACAATGGGGGGAAATCAGTTGTACTTGAGGCTGAAAGCCAAGTGCCAGATCCTAGGGAGCATGGGACAACAAATCAGAGAATACTTGGTTCATTCCTAAAGCTACCAGTAGAGAGAGTGAAGGCCTCATCAAGGCACTCAATTGCAGATTGTCTTTATTTGGGGAGGAGTTGACAGTTGCTCACATCTCAATATTATATGAATTTATTGTTTGAGTCTAAACATAAAAAAAATGAAATCTAGGAAACTAAAAAGAGAAAGAAGGAGTTGGACAAGGAAATGAGTGCTGCAAGAATTGCAACAACATAAGCTTGATCAAAGGAAAGGATGTAAAGAAAAAAAAGCAAGGGAAGATAAGGAACATAAAAAACAATTGGTAAGGCAATAGAGGGAGGCAAGAAATGTTCAAGTGTTGGAAAGAGGAGGAGGGGTGACAAGCAAGGAAGTTTATGGTCCAAGCTAGTTTGAGGCAAATAGGATGATGTCCAACACACTGGACCTCATTTCAAAGCACACACCATCATACCAAGAGCTGATTAACATCCAAGTCCCGTGCTATCAGCCAGGGGTTGTGCCCACCACATATACCGCTACCAGTGTAGGTTTAAATCTTAAATGTGTTTATATGACACCTGCACTTAGTGCTGGGGTTAGTAACACAAGTGGATACTTGGGCTAATCAGTCCTTCCATGGATACAAGGAGAAAATTGGAGTCAAGGACATGGTAACATTCAAGCACATCCTAATCAACCAATCTTGGGTAGTCCACCATACTTGGGTCAGGCAGGAGATTCAACAATTTTGGGCAATGCAAGAAATGGAGGTCATCAAGCATAAGGGTGGCATGAATTAATTTTTGTAACCACATCACAATGTGAATTTTGTAAAGATGCAATACGTTGATTGGTTTCATAGTAGAAGTTAAACTACAAACTATATTGAATTTGAATTGGAATTATGATTTGAAAACTATTTTTATTTTGGTGTGAAGATCCAACTACAACAAGTATGACCAGGATAATCACTTAATTTCATAATTACTTGATGAAAGGAAACATAATAAAGAAGGAAAAAAGTGAACATGAATCAAAAGTAGTTACCAATGCAAGAAACTGAGCGTGAGGGGATTCAACAAGAGACAGAGATCTATAATTTCTATCTGCAATATCTAGCCAGTGGAAGAGATTTGTTTTGATATTTCAAGAGAAGTTATATATTATCAGATCCTATTTCAAGATAGCTTATATATTGCACATATAAAGATAAAAGATTATCACTGTAATTAGGATCATTACAAACATATTCACTGTTGAATAATAGGTAGAAGCTTCACTGCAGCTCTTTCCACCATGGGGACCCTCAACATTATGGACCATTTTCATTTTCAAAGGAAAGATCTGCCCAGGAGCATGTGGTTGAGAAGTGCAATAGAAACCAACCCTATGTCTTCTCGCAGAGTTAGTAAACAAAAGAATCCCTTTGTTCTCACTAAAGGAAATTCAAGAGAAAATAATAGAAAGTAAAGATCAATTGAATCCAATTTGAAACAACATTGCAAAGGAAAAGAAGTAGTAATTACTTAATTTGGAAATTACTTGATGAAAGGAAACATAATAAAGAAGGAAAAGAAATGAACATAAATCACAAGTAGTTACCAATAGAAGATACTAATAACCATAGAGAAACTGAGCATGAGGGGATTCAACAAGAGACAAAGAGATCTATAATATCTATCCAGTGGAAGAGATTTGTTTTAATATTTCAAGAGAGGTTATATATTGGCAATTCCTATTTTAAGAGAGGTTATATATTGCATATATAAAGATAAACAATTATCACTGTAATTAGGATCATTACAAGCATATTCACTGTTGAATAATAGGTAGAACCTTCACTGTAGCTATTTCCACCACAGGGACCTTCAGCTTTATGGACCAAAAGGAAAGATCTGCCCAGGAGCATGTGGTTGAGAAATGTAATAGAAACCATCCCTCTGTCTGCTTGCAGAGGAAGTAAACAAAAGAATCCATTTGTTCTCACTAAAGGAAATTCAAGAGAAAATAATAGAAAGCAAAGATCAATTGAATCCAGTTTGAAACAACATTGCAAAAGAAAAGAAGTAGTAATTACTTAATTTGGTAATTACTTCATGAAATGCAACATAATAAAGAAGGAAAATAAGTGAACATAAATCACAAGTAGTTACCAATAGAAGATACTAATAACCATCGAGAAACTGAGCATGAGGGGATTCAACAAGAGACAAATAGATCTATAATATCTATAAGTAATATCTATCCAGTGGATGAGATTTGTTTTAATATTTCAAGAGAGGTTATATATTGACAGTTTCTATTTCAAGAGAGGTTATATATTGCACATATAAATATAAGAAATTATCACTGTAATTAGGATCATTACAAACATATTCACTGTTGAATAATAGGTAGAAGCTTCACTGTAGGTCTTAATGGAATTATGGTCCATTCACTTGAAAATCTATCACATTTTTTCCTAAATCTTGAATGGAATTATGACCCAACCATTATGACAGAAAATAATACATGCTTCTAAAAGTATTCCAAAGAAACACTAAATAAAAAGAGATGAACCAAGCAACCCTCCAACAAAGAAATGTCACATCATACCAAAAATGGTTTGCTTTGATAAGGTAAGATAAATAGCTCTAGTGATGAATGAACTTGAAATCTGCATTTTAACACGCTAAAGCAACAAGTGTTTAAGTGGGCATGAACATTTCTACCTGAACAAATAATTTGGCAATGTTATATGAGGTATAAGTGTAACTTTACATAGCTTCTATTATGGTAGGTAGGAAAAGGACAAATCTTACACCGTTTTAAAATATCAAATGCACAAGCATACAATCATTAATGTTTAGATAATTGTCACTAATGGACTTGTTGAAAATTTGATGTATATCTAACGTATAGTAAAGCCATTAGAGTGGGGCTAAACAATGCAAAGCTTCTTGACAAAATCCACAATGCAATGAAAGATTCCCCCTCTTCTATGGCTCTTCATACTAAAGGTTAAAACTAAAAAATATAATTACCTAGACCATTCTTACTGTGTTTAATAGGATCTATAACATAAGAGATGGAAAATTATCACATTAACATTAAAAACTTAGAAATATAGCTGCAATTTCAAAACTACAGTTTGTGCGTTCATGGCTAAAACATTCTCTCTTCCACAATTGATTGATTCTCAGTATCAAGTGATTAGATAGTGCAAAACTTTTTCCTACTTACTCACTCTTATTTTCATATTACTTTATAGTAACATAGCATCAGTTAGCATTATACAATATCAGAACAACATGGTCTTCATTCCACCTCTTTCATGGTTGCATGTTATAGTGGTTAGTTCAAATTAGGTCATTGGCGTCGTCAAAAGGGCGGACTTAGTACATTTGACATTCATATGCAATCACTCCCATGCAATAGATAGTGGCTATAGGAATCATTCAATAAAAGCCTAGAAAGAAACCTAAGATAAAGCCTAGAGCCAGTATTATGCGAGGGGCTAGAGACAGGGAGAGAGGTATCTAAATAGAGGAAGCCCACAACCTAAAACCCCCCACAAAACTGAAAACCCACACAAAACTTTGTCGGCCTGTCATAATAACACTCATTCTCCAGTTACTTATATGTCGCTCAAGGTTGTTGGACATTGAACTAGGTCAAGTTGTTGCACAATCCGCCCACTCTTATGACCTAAGTAAATGTGTGTGGTTCGCTTCATATAATAGCGGCAAAGTGAAGTGCGCCTTAGGCTGCGTATATTAATAAGAAATTCCAATTCCAATTTAAGTTTAAGCACAACCTCCAGTAAACACAAAGGCTAAGGCAGTATAGCTTATTGAATTGAAATAACCACCAGCTAAGAAATATGACAAGACCAACAGTGCTACAATATTTAAAATCCACACAAAACACACAACCCAAAACCCACAAAACTGAAAACGCACACAAAACCCACAACCCAAAACCCACATAGGTGAAGGTATTTAAAAACACATACACATGCATAACAAAGGGGCAATAATCCAATTTGGCTAAATGTGTTAGAAAACACAGTATTCAGGCTGGTAGGACAATGTCCTAGCTTCTATGTCTAATTGTTGTTTTTTCTCCATGCTAGAAAGACACAGGAACCCCAAATGCTCCAAAAATAGTAGCTTGGACTACAACAACATGAAAAAACTTGCAAGACAACATCAAACATGATTAGATATCCCCAAAACTGCAGAGAAAATGTGAAATTTAAGCTCACATATTTACCTACAAACTTGAAAAATCCCTTCGCAGCGTGAAACGACCATGTCCAACACTGAGCTAAGCTAAATCCGCCACAGGGAGGAACGTAGACGAATAAAGAGCTCATACCACCAGACAGGGAAGAAAAACGAGTAAAAAAACAAGACAAAACAGACGAAAACAACTGAACAACCTCTAACATGACCATCTATGTTGCTCCATAAACCACTACATGCATCACCAATGAACATTATGGTAGTGACCGCCATTGGAGCAGTGGCGCGCAGCTACCTGACAGAGAAAACAGATAAGAACAAGACTCGAACAGAAATGAACGCAGCACAAAAAAAGCTGCAAAGGAGATGGCGTTACAAACCCTAAACCCCAACTCCACCTTTCGAACCAGTGGCCATGTACCACAACATGTCAGTGCATGCTATGGCAACGTGTCGTACGACGGGTGAGGGTGCCAGGGTGGCGAACAAGCTGCTTGACATGGACCTGGTCAAGCACTGGTGGCTCTCCCCTAATTGCCTTATAAACTTTGGAATAAGTTCTACATGTAGTAGCTACTAGCCATGACATTGGACTTCTAAAATTCTTAGGTTTGAGAATGTTATAACACAACGAAAGTACATGGAGTTGAAATTGCACAAGCAAAGCCAAAGTAAGTATCTCACCATATCCCACTGTTGCCATGGCGTGTTTTGAATGGGTTAACATCGATATCCAGTGGTTGTTGTTTCATCGTCAGTATTTTGTTGCTATTGCATCCCCTGCACCAAGTGCATTACTCCAGGAACAAATTTGGTATTGTTCAATAACATTTTGATATTTTGCAGTCTGCTAAGTAGCATAAACACATTGGCTGCTTCACATGGTAAGAGTTTATACATTCTATTATGTACATTTTGTAACCCAAAATTTAATGAATTTTATAAAAGTCCATTGAAAGGTTTAGAAATATATTAAACATATGGGTCTAACATTTTAGTATAGCTCTTCTAAAATGAAAGAGGCACCTTCTACCTTTACACGAGTATTTATATTCCTATGCTCAATCTCCATTCTTGATTTTCTCGGTTGGGTTATAAGTCAGATCTTTGCATTTCACAGTGCGTATCAACTAACTTTATTTTGTTTTGCAGTGCTTGTTACCTGCCATGCCTCTTTACGATTGAGGCATTTTTCGAAATCTCCATTTTGATAATGAAATCGACTGATGGAATAGTTTTGACGGCCTAAGCATAGCACTGAATATAAAGAGTCAGGATAATGGCAGCAAATGTCTTGTGCATCAAATCGGCAATAGATATTTCATTAGCCTCTTCAAACTTTGGAAACAAGATGTCAAATATGGTCTGTGGGTAATGTCAAGTATAGTCTTTTAGGTAAATGTTTTTGTCTATTTTTGATCGCATCATGTCTGAGAAAGACTTTGGATAATGTAATCTATTTTTTTTAAATAAAAAAATTTGTTTTTTTCTATTAAAAAAAACCAAAAACTAAATCTTCCAAATTTATCTTTGGCAAATCTTAGTTTGTTTTTTACCTCGATCTCTTCAATATTTAATTAGGCTGATAGGCTTTCCTATGCATCAAAAATCGTCAACACTTTTACCCTTCTTCGTTGGATCAGGTGAGACACTTTCAACTGTTGATTTGAAGTCCCGCGCATCGCATCTGGAAAGCATGCACTGCACTTTGACTGCTTTTTCCAAATATCGGTTGAGTTGCCTTCTTTTCAACTCTGAGTTCTGATGTCCTGGCCTTGTTATGCAAAAACGAATCATGTCAACACAGCAAGGCGGTTAACGTGGAATTTGTTGACAGGGAAACACTTAATCGAAAAGCGTAGAGCTCTGTCCTCAATTCGCTAATGACGTGGAGTTTTCTAATGGGTTGAAATCCATTGGTGATCACACCCATGCTGAAGATAATATCTCCTATTAACATCTCACCATTTTATTTATAAAGTAAATATAATTGACAGCTCATTTCACACATCACCATCCTTGGTGCACTTTTGCAGGTTAAAAAGCATCAAAAGAGGGTTATTAAAATAAATATCCAAAAAGTGTCGCAAGATAGAGGGTAGCCTCCTGCAAATCGATGTTTTCTTTCATTTCAATCCTCCATGAAATCCTCAAAATACTTCGGATCGCAAATTCGACCATTTCCGCCGCCGATTCGATCCTGGAGCGCCAAGGTTGTGTGGGTTCAACAAGCTCTGGTGAAAATTTACTAGAAATTTGTGCATTTTTGGCTGGTTTTGGCACAATTTCGGTAAAGATTGGTGCTATAATTTGCCTGAACAGCTGTTTTTTGTTGGGGATTTTTATGGTAAAATCCCAAAAACAAACATAAATTCATACACAGAGACAATGCTCTGTTTTACCACAGGTTTTTTTTTAACACAGCGGAAACATACAAAAAAAAATTCTGAGCACAGAGGACAGAGTTTACACACCAAGGATTTTCTATTAAAAGAAAATGCAGTTACAAATTATAAACTTCCTCTCTCGGAGAGGGATTCACCACTTGCATGTCACTTCAAAAATTACAAAGGAGTTTTTACTGACGCTGCTGCATGACTCCAAAAATGCATATTCAGAACATTGCAAGCACACACTCTGCCTTCCCTTTTGATTACATACATTTACCAAAAAAAATACATTCATATATGACTACTGGAGAAAGTACATATATCGCCATATTGCCGTAAAAGAAAGACAGTAAAAATTAAAATGGTCTTACTGGCTTTTACTGGTGCCCATACTCCCGCTCAGGCAAAATTAAAAACTTCATCAAAACTTACCAACCACAGTAAATTGCATTTACTGTTTTACTGAGATAAATGGCGGTAGGAAAACTTTCACTTCACGTCAAAATTATTTTCCAGGCCTTTACTTCAACCATTATTCAATATGCTTTTGGAAATCTATCGGGTCCGAGCCTTATCGCATGGCATACTTATGTGCACCCATGGTTTTCCCCGATTGCGAAATCCCGGTCACAATATGGCCCGATACCCCCGATATATATATTATAATATATGTCTGAAATGCATAAAAAAAAAAACATGAAACGACCCACTGGCGGACCCGAAATAATATTAATCAAAATGTTTAATACCCATCGGGTCCGGGATATCGGGTCTCAACTTATCGCATGGAAAAGGCTGCCCACTTGATTTCCGCCGATAGCGAAAATACTATGGACTCGATAATTTATCAAAAGGGATTAATTCCATCATCGGGTCCGGCCCATCGGCAATATCTCATTTATGAAAAGTCATGCTCCACTTGAAAATGCCGATAACGATATCGACAGTTCGCACATCGCTTAGTCGCCCATCGCTGAATCGCTGAATCGTTGCACTCTTTTGCCGATGCGCAGTTGGAATTAATTTTTCAACACTCCCCTTTAATTTCAACTACTGGGCATTCAATCATACCCAAACATTTTCTCAAAAATTCAAAGCTTTTCTGATCCAGTGGCTTTGTCAAAATGTCTGCTACCTGTTCTT